>JAZGTK010002089.1:0-34001 GCA_036877625.1 Ambastaia sidthimunki
ATTTTCATTACAATTATTGCAAAGATGAAAATGCATGAGATGTCATGTCACTGTCATGTCTACAGTTTGATACATTATCTACTTACAGCCGTATTTCTACATACGGGATTTTTCAAAGACTATTTTTCTTGATGATAATGAAAGATGAGTACACATGAAAGTGTTTTTTACAATTGGAAAAGGGGCAGGCAATCTTTTCCCCATCTCTTATATGCCATAACATGCCATAAATTGTCACACACTATACAAATTTGTAGATTCATGCTTGCATCTCACAATCTGACATACCACGGCATCCATTTAAGCAGGTCTGTATTTGACTGTGTGCGCTTCCTACGCATGTGCGTCTTTAGCGCAGACAGGGTCCAAAAGCTACAAGGACAAGTAGGCAAACCACAGCTGAACTGAAAATTAGCCAGGTTGCTGTATATTTCCATATGGTGGTAAAATCTGCAAATCATTGCTACAATGTAATTAAATTTAAATTTATTTATATAGCACTTTTTAACAATGTTGCTTTGTTTCAAAGTAGCTTTTCTTATAATAAAATAAAAAAACACAGAAAACAGGAAAGAATAAAATAATGTATAGAACAGGTATAAGAGATTACCAAAAATACCATAAAATAACTGAACATTGCATAGTGAAAAGAGAATGGGAGAGAACAAAAATAATGATCAGACTGTCCTAAAGACCCTACTGTTTCCCTACTGTTTTCTAAAAGCAATATTAACAATTTACAAAACCCTAAGCCAAGCATGTCAGCAGGCTCAACCGGGAGGGCCAGTCCTCCTCTGTCATGTAAACCTGCAATCCATTTATTTTTGTTAAAAACTGAGAGCCTATAATAATGATTTTATGAATTTTATATTGATTTAAAATAGTTCCTTCTGCTGATTTTGCAAGAAATGTTGTGCACTGAAGAATATTACAAACAGAGATGGCAACAGAGGCATAATGTGACTGATTGCAGATATAACACTGCTGTGACTAGGTGGGGAATTAAACTTGTAAAATCTAAGTGATCTGGAGGTAGGTAAATAGATAATTGAAATATAGATAATCTCAATTAGAGATAATCTTAAAAAGATTATAAAGAAGTCCATCACATTACCACTGCTTCTGGGTTACGCCTGTAATCATCTTAGGTTTCCAATGTTTAACTCCAAAACACACCTCCACGTGACACCTCAGAATTTCAACACACTTGGAAATTAAAGACAGTAAAAAAGAGACAGCAAAATGTTAAAAAGTTATGTTTTTATATTTAACTAATGATGGCTATCATCTACTGCCAACAGCCAGTAAAACGAATCCTAACACTTAATAAAATCTCCCCTGTTATTGGTTGATTTTTCACAGGCATTTTCACTACTGCAAATTGATTTACAGAATTACAGAAGTGAGCTTATAATTTTCCATAATCCTTTGCTATTACAGTAATGAACTGTGAATATTGCAGTGAAAACTTCAATATTTAAATTTCAAAAATCAATAACACTGCAACCCTAATCTAATATAGGATCATGTGCTACTTGGTGAAATCATGTTTACATTTGCTAAGTGTTAAGATTGCCACTGGTACTCTCAAAATTGCAAACCAAGGCAACTGGAACAACACTGGTGTAAGTGATGGTGACAGAGCTTTATGGTTTACCAGCCTGACATTACATAGAAAAAAATCTACACTTTTTAACATACATAATCTCAAAACATTAGACCTGTGCTGCAAGCATTACAAGTTGATGTGGAAAAAGAATATGATTACTTATTATTCAGCACATGTCAAAACACCCCTCAAACACCACCTGTGATATCTAGCTTTCAGTAGTGTGCACTGATTATTATTCTGGTCAACAAACATATTTCAGTAATGGTTTGTATATTTTTTATGCAAACTCTATTACCATTTAGCCCATTCGATTACTATGCCTGTTCCATAGTTTTGAAACTGCTCATGCTAGGGTCTGTTAGCTAACCCCTCCACCCATGCTAAATCGGCTTCCATTAAAAACACATTAGTGATGAAAAATCCTACTCAGTCCAGTATTAAATAGGGCTCAATGGATTCTCTGCTATGTATTTCAAACCATTCCAACAATGATACGTAAACAAAAGCAGAAAAAGACTACTTGTTTATAGGGACATCTTAGACAAATGGAGAATTGCTAGAAGAGAAGCTACTGAAATAAAAATGGCATTGCTTTAAACATGTTCAATCGACATCTTTGTTTACAGTACAGTTACAGTACAGTTACTGTAACATACCTGCTATGAAAGTAAAAGGGGCCATGTGTATGAATGATACAAAACACATGGTTTCAAAAGTACCATAAAAATCACAATATGAATCATTATATGTGTTACAACATAATGTAATATTATATCTAACTGTAATATGCCTCATTGTAACCTTGTTTTTTTAGAAATAAACTAAGGATGAGTCAAAATGATTTTTTTGTGGTAGTCAACATTGTTACAAATGCTTTAGGTTGATCTAAATTGCTAACAGAAAAGTTACAGGGACTGGTGAGTAACTAACATCCATTGAGGTCTTCTTCTTTCAACAGTGTGGTTCAAAGGAGAGCACTTTAGTGTACTTTAGGTTGCTCCAGGGGAGCCATCCCTCAATTATTCTACAGTATGTTGCTTTAAATAAAAAGCATTTTCTTGAATCTAATGTGAAGAGCTATTCACACATTTATTGCAATTATTGCTTTAACAGCTAGACTGAGCACAGCAGAGTATAAGCAGGGGGTCTCAAGATTTTAAAAACACATTTTTAAAAGTTAGTTGGACATGGCCAAACTTCTGTTTAGCCAGCTGGCCATCATGCAGGTACAGCTGCTATAGGTACTTAAATACAGAAAGATGGAATCTCCAAAACTGTGAATATTATTGCTCAAAAACATAAAACAAATCAACACTAAAATTAAAGCAAATAAAGATACAGTAAATTTAGTTTCTCTAGATAAATCTCAATAAACAGTACAAAAGTTACAATGACTCAGTTAATCTGAATACGTGTTATAGATTTAAAGCAGATTCCTCTATTAAGAATGTGATTGGCTCTTTGAACTTATAGGTGGGACTTCCACTGCTACAGTTGTATGTAATATTGAGCAGACATTTTCAGCATTACAGTTTCCCCCTTCAATTGTACTATGAGTGGTCAGTCTCTTTCTCCATATACTGTCTCTGACAGTGTAATTAAAGATGCTAAAAAACAACACAGTGCAAACAAAGGCATCCGTCTAGCACCCAACATTGACCATTAATTTCATAACAGTGCAGCAGAACGTAAAAATGTATCCTGTTTGCACCGGCCCCTAATAAAGTATTGGATATCAGGGTCAACATGCTCTTTCATTTCATTTGCAGCTGCCTCCAAAGACCATTCACAGTTTAAATCAATGCTCATGTTCTGTAAGGTACATGAAGGTGAAATGCTGTGTTGATTCTTGGGCTCTATGACAATTATGTACACTTGTATGTACAATTACCACAGTAAAAACAGAATACTGCTGGTGAAAAGAAGCCTAGAATAAAAGCCTACAATTAAAATAATAGATAATCACAGTAAAATTCCCCAACATATCTGAAAAAAAAATTGCTTTTACCAGTGCATGATGTTAGCAGTAAAGCTTTAATTTCTAGCCAATGCAGATAGAGGCAGTGATGCTTGCCCTAGCTAAGGTTAATGACAACTCATGCAACTACATAGACTATAATTAAAGAACCGGCACTTAGGAGTATTTTTGCGCAAAACATTATAAACCTGAAAAGAAAACTGCTACTACAGATAATTATCCAGCATGCAGAAGCCAAATTATTTTATAAACTGCCTGAAGCAAAAACAAAATAATGATGGTAGTCATATACCTTTGTCCAAGTACAACTTAATGCAAAGCTACGGGGAGAAAAGACTTCAGTATCTTACAGTGGTGGTTAGCACAGTCCTGCTGTCTGAGATCTATTGCTGAGGGAATTTAAAATTCGCTTTAGTGACACTGAGCTGTAAATCATTTTCATGTTATATATTGATCTCTATTTTGACATAAGTGCATTTACATGGAACTGTTATCTTCACATAACAGATAGAGCTGTCCTATGGAAAAGTCAACGGCCGCTCTAACATCATGAAGAATATGTGAATCTGTGGTGAATGTTAAACAATGCAACATATAGATGTTGAATCAATTCAAACCATAGTTATGAAATTAAAGTTTCATCTAAAGAAATAGTAACATGGGATTGAAAACTATACTCAAATACAAATGTATTTAAAACACATGCTTCATAATTCTGGGTGATGTCAGTCAAGTCTATATACTGTATTAAAAAGCAATATTGTGTATTATTTTCAAACACTGTACATAAGCTGTAGTTTATTATATAATAATGATAAATAGGAGAGGCCAGGGTTAGTTGTTACACTTGCTGTATCTTTATAATTAGGGTTTTAGTCAAATGTCTAATTAAACAAATGCTTTCTGCTCCAGCAAATATGTTACTGTAGTTACAAAATTGATTTAAAATAGTTTTAAATTAGGATAATTCTTTTGGGAGTCTATCTTCTTAAACTAAACTAAAATTCTGATATTCTTATATTTTGTAATAGTTGTTGGGTAAACAGAGTAACACAATATAACACACTATGATGCATGAAAGCTGCACTGCCTAAGGTTCTTAGTTAAATGTGTTGTTAGAAATAAATAAAATATTAGTATAAAAACTCAGGGAATAAAACTGTGTTCTTGTGTTACCCCAATTCACTACAGTAAATTCAGAGCTGTTGAGTCAGATTTGGCAGAAAATTTCAAGCTTCGTCTTTCCTACAGGACATGCGTGTTTATATATGTGTTTTTCAGATTTAACACGTCAATACCGGGCTTTCCTTTTACTATTGGTAAATCTGCTGTGAATAGGGGTATGTTGGACACCATTCCTAGAATTTTTAAATTAACATTTTTAATGTTTTTGTTACTTAAAGGAAACATTAGGAAAATATTCTTACAACCTAACATTGTTAGCTGGGTAGGAATCATTATTGTTATAATTGACTGTTTAATAGCTATTTACTTGTTTCAGGAGGTCAATGTCAGTTCAATGAACAGTAGGCTGTTTTATCCTGCAATAACACTGTGAATGTTTAAAGGCTTTTCTGTAGCCAATGATTGTGTCTATAGAGAAACTGACATTTAAACAACCTTACCCCTAGAAACCTTAACTGTAACAACTACCCACAGCCTCATTTTCTTCATTCACAATCAGTATTTAAGTGTTCTATAATAAACCCTTGTGTGATAGCACTGGTGTGTGTGACTTACTCATATGGCCGTAAGTCGTGATTGAAGACCATGGATGAACTCTGACCTCAAGTTGTTTATGTAGATGTTTAGTACTACATTCTAAATAATAAAAACATATTTTTCAATTAACAATATGTAGCACTTGTCCATGTTTAATCTAATACGCATGACAGTAGCTGACCTTCGAGCCAGCCAGAAGCTAGACTTGATTGTTTTACTGTATTACATGGTTAATTGGTCAGGAAAAGGCTTTGGAGAAAATCAGAGGTACAGTGGAGCGTTTCACTTTAAAAACATTCACTGGAGGGTGAAATTTAGGCACAGGAATTTTAAACACAGTTATTTCACATGCGTCAAGGCAATGCAGAATTTTATCGAAATCTTCTGTATTGAACATGGCTAATTCTATTTTGAGGTATTACTTTTTAAAACATCATTTTTCCTCAGGCTTTGCTGTGATGATTTCAGCCCTTCAGAACAGAGGCTGAGTAAGCAAATCGATACTGTATCCCAGTGTGTTGTCTGGCGTTTAATTTGCTCGGCAGTTGAAAGTAATCACAGAATCGAGAGAAGACAATTCAGGGAAAACAACCAAATACGTTCATGCTTAAAATGCCCCAAAGTACTGTACCAGATAAATATTACATACTGCATATCTACCTGAATATATTGCATCAGATCAAGTATTGCACAAGTTTAGCAATACAAGCTAAACTTGACCCCACTACAAAGAATATTCTTTATATTTCTGTCAGTTTTGAATGCTGCAAATAACTTTAAACAAATTTTGACATTTCTTGAAGTAAAAAATATTTTAAAGGTTATTATGAGGACTCTTTTTGTTTTTCCTCCATGTCACAATAAAATGTTCTAGGTTGGTCTTAACTGAAGAAAGGCCATGTGGACAAACACAGTAAAAATAGTAACTGGGAAACAGTGTAAAGATGCTGTTGCTTTTCACTACTAATGAGCCCCAGCAAGAGAGAAAATTATTTTCAGTTTTTATTAAAACTGAAAATTTTAAACTATAACAGAGCAAGAGGAAAGTATTTCATGTTAGGAATCATCCTGACAAAACATTAACATTAAGTGTGTACAGTTTTTCAACCAAATCAGGTTACATCTTACACTACGGCCAAACACCTAAAAATAAAATAAAAACAACTGCTTAACTGTATTAAAGTTCGCTGACGTGTATGCTAAATATAAACATAGTGAAAGAATATATAAAAAATGATGTATGCAAAAATGATCTTCTTAATCCAATGGTGTGACGTCCAAAAATCATAGCACATAACTACTGCTTATTAGCTGTTAAAAAAGACGGTGTGATATTTCCTGCCCAGACTTCTTGTTTCGAAAGGAAATAGTTTAGTACAAGAAAGAAAATTGCACTTGTCAGGTGATTTCACAAGGTTTTTAAGATTGTGTTTCCATTTATTATAAAGGTTAATACATTAGCATAGTGTGGCAGTTCCATTTTTTTGTAAATTAGAAAGGTCAGAGAGTCTTTGAATTCAATTACAATCCTTTTCGGCACAAGCTTTTGCACCCAAAAAGTTTATCAGTATTTTATAAATAAAATATAGCTGCACTTCTTACTTTGGCAAGACTCTTTAAGATTTTTTATTTAATGTCCTACACACATGGTCCTGCTTGAACATGAACCAAAACATCTATTTTCAGGAGATGGAGCAATAGATATCATATCCTTTTGGTTTGGTTAAAAAAACAGGGGTGGAAAAAGCATCATGCTTCTCTCCAGAATGGAAGACACACCACAGTGACAGATTTATCTGTGCAGCGTGTGCTAGCAAGGTGCAGGAGATGATTACCACACAAATAAGCTACAGTGCCTGAATCCCCCAGCTCTGCAGGCAATGAGAGGGAAATAAAAAAAGAAAGGGAGCAACAAAGAGTAGGAAAGAAACAGGAAGTGGGGGGTAAAATGAGGAACAGAGAGTGAAATGAACAGGTAGGGGAATGGGAAACAGGGGAAAGGGGAAGAGTATGGTAGGGCAGAGGTTTAGGAACATTTCAATTACTGTGTAAACAGACAACAAAGACCACTGGAGACTATAACGGTCTTTAGCCTCAGGGGAAACTCATTTTTCCTCCCTCAACTCTGCTCCACTCTGAAATAATGTCAGAGACTGACAAAGCAAACATTTGATGTTCTGGCTCAACTGACAGCCTTTCATTACGTCTGAAATTACCTTCAAAAGCTCGGGGGTAATGAATTGCCCGTAAAGATTAAATGTGAGCCACCCTCCCAAGAGCGGAGATAACTTTTTTAAGTGTTTGTGGAGAATATATTTCCAAGTGTCCGGAGTATTTTTAATTTCACTTTAATTAATGTTGTAATTGGTTCTATAATTGGCTGTAGCTTCACTTAGAGTTTCGGGTCACACACAGCTAATAGGTGACGTGATCTGTACAGAGCAGCTATTGTATTTCTTTTAGGAGAGAGACTGTACGAGACCAAGAGTTATGAGATTATTACGGGGGCATAACCGAAACGAAACAATCAACGTGTTCACTGACTTCCATCACATTTGCCTTTATAAAAATCCTTACTGTGAGTATGACAAGTGTGGGTTCCAAAGTCTGAAACTGCAATAAAAATTACTTTCTTTCATGTAAACTTGGAACTAACCAAAAAGTTTTAGGAGTCATACAAATGTAAAATATTGAGAGTACACATAAAATGGAGTAGAAATGTGTAAGGTTTAACACTTATTCCTGGTCAATAATAAAAAAGAAGTGTATTTGTAGGGCTGAGAGTCTCTGTGTACAATTTTAAAATCAAGCTGGAATAACATTGATAGTTAGGTTTGGCACAAATCTTGAGTGCAAACAGTCTTTAAATCAAAAGAGGGACATACCAAATAGCCATATTAACCAAATAACACAGCAAAAGACAATAAAAAGTTCATGTACATTTTAATTAAAATGATCACTAAACTCTTTATGCTGATAGTATAATTTCTAATTAAACATTTGTTTAAAATAAGAAACAAGTTTTAAATGCAAAGCATTTTTCATCAGTGATCTCTGACTTTTGAACCCCACTGTATCTGAGATCAGAAAATCCCAATGAATATATTAATAAAGACCAGACATTAAACTTTATCAAAAATGTATCATACATTTGAAAAGTCAAAACATTTCCAATTAAAAATCTAGCAGTGGCACAAAAATAGAATTGTGATATTCCTCCACTTTCAGTTATCCCATGCATAATTGATTTAGTCTCTTTGTGAATATTAAACAGCTCTTTTATATTTTCTCTGTTCTTCAAAAAATCTAATATTCAGGGTTTTTCCCCACTCATGTGTAATCAATGTTTGTAGGGCTATTCAGTCATTAATCACAGTGTACAGCCCAGCTGTACCTCCCAAATGTTTGGCTTCCCAGAGACCCACACACAGTACATGCAGAAATAAATTAGCATTTTTTAAATTAACATTTGTTTTTCCTCCAAAAGTTCTAATTATGTTTCTCTGACTAAATTTGACCCAGTAGACAGATAATTGTACGATGCTTTAATTTGTCTTTTGTATTGCATCCTTTTTTTGACTGTATTTGATTTAATGAACATCCTAAGTAACATTCACATTGGAGGATGATTTAAGCATGATATCAAGTATTTGTGTTTAAAGTTGTGTCTCTCAAGCCCCAAACAAAACATAAAGGTTAGTGTATAGCCATATTACATAGTCTTTAGCCAATGTACAAACGACAGTTTAACAAGTTGTGTAACTTGGCAACAAAATATGGCAATATCATGGTAAATTTGTCAGGGCCCGCTTACCTACAAACAAAAGTGAATGTGCAGAAGGAGGGGTATGCAGAGAGAAAAAGTGAATGTGTGTGTGTGTGTGTGTGTGTGTGTAAGTGAGAGAGAGAGAGAGAGAGAGAGAGAGAGAGAGATGTTGGGGGCACAAGAGTTTTCTTTTATATGTACTGCTCATGGTGAAAGGCAGAAAGATGCGCTGATGGGAAACATCATCTTATTTTACAACTGATCAAATGCGTTATAGCTGCGGAGACAGAAAAAGAACATTTAACCTTCAAGACGAGATAACGCAGAGATCTAGTAATTCAGTTTCTGCGATTTTGTTCACTTCTGTGAGATGTGCATCAACTTTCGCTTTTCATTGACCGCAAGAATGGATTTAGGAACGCTTGTGCACCTGCTTTCAACACCTGACACGAAAAACATTATCACGATCATTTAACCTACCGTATTGTGAAGATTTGTTTTTTTTCTTTGCGCACAGTTGATCAGGGGATTTTTCACATTACATTTTTTTACATCTTTACCTCTTTTTTACAATTCGCTCCTTCTGTATCTCGGGTACCTGAAGTGGGGAACTCACGTCAGGTGACTCTCTTTTAGAAATTTGTATTAGTGATGTTTACTTAAGATCGCCGTTTGACAACATGTTATTTTAAATTGCAGGACAAAACGGGGATTTGAGAGGAGGAAACATGTATGGCTGAAGAATGTGGCTTAGGAGTGTTGGTCTTAGACCGCCTGACCTGATGCCCGTATGGGAGGGGATGGTGATCTGTCTACGCTGGTGTTGTGTGCTGATGCCTGTGCTCGTGTGTGTGGGCTCCGCTGAACCGCTCGACTGGCTCCTGTCCGATAAAGGTCCATTCCAGCGATCTCAGGACTTCATTGAGTTTACCGAGCGATACCAACACGGGTTTTCAACCAGATACAAAATATACAGGTACGACGGGTCATCAAAATAATAACGCGAAAGGAAAGAAATGGAGATTAATGGAGATTGGAACTCCTTAGTTAATTATTATCCGTACAAGTAACAGTTTGGTTATTTGAACTGTCAAGATAGTGATATTTTACTTTTTAAAATACAAATTCATTACAAATAATAAAATAATGTAAATTTAGTTGATAAAAAAAATCTAATTAACAATGAAACTGGTGCCTTAAAGTGCCAGACATTTTAAGAATGCTACTTTCTCAGGCAGTATTTTGAGGTAAGGCATTAAGGCACGTTCAACTCTAATGTTTGCGTTACATCCTGTCTGCTAAGATGCCTTAATCTGCTTAGTTTTTGAATGAAGCATAGATGTGTATGGTTCTGTTTCTAAATAAGTATTATACATAACATTTTTACTCAGTTTCTTTAAAATAGTTTTGAACCATTGTAAGAACAGTAATCTAACCTCCTGTTGTGTTGCAAAAAAAAAAACACCAGTATTTACACAGTTTGTCAATGAGCTGTGTGACCCAAACCACCTATATCATAAGCCCTCACACCAATGCTACGTTAGATGTTTGCTGATGTCATTGTGCTCATGGGCTCAGGTATTAGCCTAAACTGAAATGAATCAAAATAACTTAACTAACTATTGTATAATTCTATGTTATATATCAAGTGGACCTTGTTGACTCACAAAAATAATACAATACAATACAAAAAAGTCATAATGCCATAAATATACACCCACACAGCTTTCATGACGCATTCAAAAGATCTCTTGATTATTATTATTATTAGCTTCAGGTTCCACTTGATCTCATCTTTATTTTGGCCTTTGGTTCCTGCTTCTGATTAGAAAACAACTTGTGGCTTTTGATTACATGTTACCCTCAGGTCTGCACCGAAGGATCTCAGAATGCTCTTGAGTAAAGCAGCTTGTTGGCCTCACTGCTCTCTGTGGTGATCAGTGACTTAGGTGCTTGCTGCTCATCAGGAACCTCATCTGATACTTACACCATCCCTTGTTGAGTTGATTGGTGATAATGACATTCTCCATTTCCTTTGTGATTGTTCTGTAGATTGGCCTCTTCATGTGAGTGATTGGATTGGTTCCCATAAGTTTTAAACTCTGTCACCAGCGTTGAGAGTTGTGCTTTAATTGCTAATCTCCAAAGAGAGATTTCAGTGGAGCAGCACTTACTTTGTTTTGTACTGTGTTGAGACCAATAACCTTGTAATAGAGATAGGGAAGGTGGGAAATAGGATGAAAATAATAAATATTGATCTAACGGTTGGGCTTTGGAACCTGAGAACAGAAATGTGTTTTTGCTTGCCATGCAATTTGTTCACAGTTTTGTATATAAATGATGAGATGATTTCCAAATGATAGAAATCTGATTTGGTGTTTTATGGTATGAGGGAATTAAATAATCATTTACTAAGATGAAGTGACAATTGTTTCCCATGGTCTTAAAAAAAAAACCTTTGATCTAAAAACGTATAAATTGTGTAAATGTCTTTATAAAACTACAGTTTTAAATACATTTTATATTGATAAGTTAATGCATGAAGAAAAATAAGCCAAGAAGTCCCTAGAACAACTGGAAATGTTATGCTCTATTTATGTAATATAAGTGATGACACATTTTACCATACTGAAGGTACACGCAACAAATCTGATTTGGTGTTATTTGACACACTGGTATTAAATTGTCTTTTATGATATAGTAGATCATGATGTTGAAATGTGAACATTTCAAAACTATAGAATCCATTGGGAGCAGCTGTGGCGTAATGGTTAGAGAGTCAGCCTTGTAACCAGAAGGTTGTGGGTTCGAGTCTCAGGTCTAGCAGGGATTGTAGGTGGGAGGAGTGATTGACCAGCCACTGCTCTGGGTGTGTGTTCACTACTGTGTGTCTACACTTGGATGGGTTAAAAGCAGAGCACAAATTCCGAGTATGGGTCACCATTCTTGGCCACACATCACTTCACTTATAGTTTAAATACATATTTTTATATTGATAAGTTGGAGCATGATTAAGCCAATAAGTCCCTAGAATAGATGGGAACTTAGTACTTTGTGATGCATACAGATATATATAAATGATTACATAGTTTACTATACTATAGTTTATAAATCTCATTTGGTGTTATGTGACACTGGTTTTAATGGTAATTTTTTTGTGTATTGATAGTAGATCATGACGCTGGAATATGAAGCGCTTCAACGCAAAAATATAGTATTATAAATAAAAATAAATAAGGAAAAGTGTCACCCCGATCTCTCACAAGTTTTGTTGCAGTGTATTTGGACCGCATGAGTGGGATGCTTTGTTTGAAGATGAACCATCTGAGAATTTGCTTCAGGGACTGTAAGAAATTCTGTCAGACCTGATTATAACAGAATATCAGATGACTAAACTTTGAATCTGAGCTCTGTAATGTTGAATGCAAATGTATTTAAAGTAGAAAATAGAAGATTCCGTTCTCCATTCACTGTTTTATAGTGGGTGGATGCATTTTAGTTCACCTTCTTCAGAAGGGTAACAAAAATGGTTTGGGGGGATTGTTGTTTTTCTGTGTGAGGATGTAATCAGATAGAAAATGTAATGAAGACTGAAATAAACATTCTAGCACACAGTGCCCCCTCAGCGATTGGTTCAAGCAGTTAAACAGGGCTTTAAAACTACAGCTCTGCTGATGTGCGGTTGGTAAATCACAGTTTGAAATGCAGAGGCACCAAACACAGTTTAAAAGAGGATCTGAGCGGATTACACGCTGAATGCTTTGTAGAAATGTGCTTAGATTGTGCACCTGGCTCCCCATAGAAGTCCTTGAAGCCGACACACAATGAAATACCACCTATCATTCTGGCTCCACTGTTTGAGTTCTAAAGAGATTTGGGGAATAGAAATTTAGCAAACAAGCATGTAGACGGAGAAGCCTGGAGACAAGCCAGATTAAGCTGATGTCTGAGACGACAGCGTGATTGTGACTGTAATGAATAATGTGACAGCCAGGTGGGACGTGCTGATTACTTGTGCTTTACTATGGGCTTGTTCAAAGTCTCACGTAAATGATTATGAACTCATAGGGAGTTCGGGCGGTGGAAGGTCAACAGCCTTGCTGTGGAGAGGCAAGAAGGCAACAGGGCGGCTGTGCCCCTTGACCCCGACTTCATCCATAACATCAGGCTTCTGGGGAGAAGGCCAAGCTTGCAGAAAATAACTGACAATATCATTAAGAAATACGGGACTCATTTCTTGCTCTCCGCCACGCTGGGAGGTAAGAGAACATTATTATAGTCCAGTATGTGTGAGCCAGTTGTTATTGCTACAAAACAGATTTGTATTCTTGTCTTGTGCCTGAGTTTGCAAGGACAAATGTAGTTTTAGTGAAAGCAATGTTGATGTTACATTATGCACTACTGAGCACACTAGAGTTATTTTTATCTAATGGCTGTGTCTCTCATCACTTGACTTTATGAATGAACTCAGTAGGTCGGCAAAGTTTACTCAAATAAAGATCACACATAAATAAATATTTAGGCATTTTTGGCAACTTTTGTCTTTGTACAATCTTACTAGTAGTCAATGCAGTAATTTAACTTTGTAAAATATTGCCAGTAATTAATACTAAACATGGGTACTGGTTGGGTTTCATAACTCTCCACAATCTATAATCGCATTTTGGTGGGGTACATGCCCACTTTTCAGAATCCATTAAGTTCCAAATAGATATGCTTATATCTTTGCTTTCATTATGTTCTCATTCAATATTTATTTTTACTATGAAAATGTCCCTTTACAGCATTAAAACTGGTCGCGGCTGCCAATTTCGTGTTGACTTTAAGTTGTCAACATACTCAGAGTTTGCAGAGTCAAGATCAAGCTTGTGGATAGATACATCATTTCCTATGTTTGTCTAGCTGTTTTTTGAAGGGGATTTCAGCTCTGTAAACTATTTCATATGTAGATCCACCGCACTGAGAACTCTTTCAATACTCTATAATCTTTTATCCCCTCCCTGCTTAGAGATTGTTTAGTACACATCTTTTCTAAAGAGATATGCCAAGTCATCTCACTTCTAAATATACCTCTTTCATGCCACAACTAAGGCTTCAAGTGGAGATCTTTAAAGCTTTGCCTGATTCTCCACTGGACACCTTTTGAGTCTGGCATTATTTCTTTGCCATTTATTCTTTCCAAACAAACTCACCAGCTGAGTCAACTGATTTTCATTGGGTATGAAGAGATGAAGGATACTCTCATCTGTATCATGCGTGTAATGAGGGCTGACACGTCAGATGGAAAGGACTGCTGAGGCTTTGCGGGCCCCTGATGGGCCGAGATGCAGCGAGCTCATGCTGAAGATGATTAGGGCTGATTAATTTCTCCAGCTGAGATTATCTTTTTTCATCTGGCTTTTGATCAGGTCAGGAGTCCTTGACAATTTTCGTGGACAAAAGCAAGCTCAGCAGAGGTCAGCAGAACAGTGGTGCCTCCAACAGTACGACTGGTTCATTGACCCTTGAAGCCCTACACCAACTGGCTGCCTCCTATTTCATCGACAGAGACAGCACACTTCGCAAGCTCCACCACCTCCAGATCGCCTCTACCGCCATTAAGGTACAACTCCCACAGGAAGCACCACATTATCTTTTGGCCACACCTGACAATTGAAGGTGACTCATGTAAATTAAGTAAATGTATTACCAGCTATTATATTATTATTATTATTATTATTATTGTTATTATTATTATTGAAGAATATATATTTTCCCATTGAAATGGAATTAATGGAATTAATGTATGTTTGGGACAAGCAGTGCAGATCATTTTGTCCAGTTTGTGGGCTATAGCTTGTATTACATTTGACTCTGCTTGGGAGAATATTAAGTTGCTTTGGAAAAAAGTGTCAGCCAAATGCATAGATGTAAATATATTTCAATCAATTAAATTAGTGAGCAATTAGTGACTAATTTTACTTCATCCCATGAAATGCAAAAGATTTTTCGTACAATGAAAGTACATGGTAATCACCGTCAATCTCCCTCTCCAAAACCCTTTCTAATTCTAAAATGCATCAAAAAATATAGGTGCATGATGCCCCAAACCCTATGTTGCTGACACTGGGAAACAGTGTTTAAAATTCAATTCAAAACTATATTCAACTGCAGGCAATACATATGTGCACATTTCTGCTTCCTGCATGTAGTCATTAGCATCTTGGAGGTGAGTTTATTATTCAATATGCAGTTGCTGAATAACCTTCCGCCTGCAGCTTTTCTGATACACTCAACACCGATCTCTCAACTCACTCATATTTTGTTTGCCACTGCCGAGTAGTTAAATATTAATCCACACTTAAACCACAAAAGTGCTTAACATTCTGAATGTATGAATGACCAAAGGTTTTCATTTTTTGAAAAACACCCAGTTTTTCATGCAAAAGACATTTAGCACCCTCAATTTACAACCTCAGTCAGGCAAACTGTTTTGAGGTCTGTACCTGGCTGCAAAGAGGATCCTGGGCTAAGTTGCTATTAATGAGGACAAAGCGCCTGTCAGTGTTAGTCACAGCATGAATCACAGTGATGAATCAGCCTCAGTCTCCCATTCAGATTCCTTTCTGCATTGACTAATTCAACTCATTAGTCGCATCTAGCACTGAGACAGGAAAACAGATGTATGAAAGATGCATGAGAGGGTTAGCGGAGGTGTTAAATGAAGCTAGTTGTGCTAAAGTGTCTCTAGAAAAAGAACAATGATTTGTCAGAGTTGAATAACAGTCTGTGCTATACTGTATTTTATATTTAAGAGGACATCATCTTATTAGGTTTGTTTATACATTTATTATTGCTTAGATAAGGTTTTTAATTTCAACTAAAAGAAGATGTGATAAACAAACTCCGGGTTTTGTGTTAATTTAAAGTGGTAAAATCCAGAAAGTGCTTAGCTAGAGAGAGTAACAACAGACATAATTCTTTTTCTGTGTTCTACTTCAGTTATTAAAGGGTGTTGTTAGGCACAATCTGAAGCATTTGTTGCTTTATTGCATTAAGAAAATAGAATCATAATAACATTAAAAACACATTTTTAAAGTAAAGTAATTAATGTCATTCATAAGAAGATAGTCCCTGTCTTATAAACAGCAACTGGACATCATTATTCAACAATACTTTCACTACAAAAGTGTCCAAATTCAACAGTAAGTATATTTTAGCATTGTTTACTCACCCACCTAGTTATCCACCCAGTCTCATCGCAATCAGTTCACCAAAACACTGCTTCACCCCCATATATGAGGACAGAAATACATACAACAACCTATATGCTGTTGTATGTAAAGCAACTGTATGTCAAGACTGAAATAACGTCCAACCTGATGTGATTGTGATGTGGTTTAAGTGCACCATAATTACCTGAAAGCTACATTGATTAAGATTAAATTAGTACATTCACAAAAATTATAAAATGGCTTCGACTATCATTGAATCTCCAGAGATTCATCCAACTCTCTTGTGTGTTGTACTGATAAAAACCAGCATACAGGTTTGGAAGAACATCCAGATGAGCAGAAAATGACAAAATACTGAGAAAATAAAAAAATATATTTCACAATTCTGTCAAGATGGAATATACAGCTTTTATTTATGAATTCACAACAAACCTTTGTTTTGTGTTTTGTTTGTTTATTGTGTCCAGAATACAATATTAGGATCTCATTTATTTCTTTGATGTGCAATTAGATGCAGTGAGAAATAAAAGGCTTATTGTTTTTATGGTCTTTCTGGGGACAATGAACTGGCCTGGACCTCAGAGGAATTTTTTAGGATTTAATGAATCTCTCTCCAGTATCATTTACGGTTACACAAGAGCTTGTTGTGGATGTAATGAAGTTGCAATTTTCTCTCTCTCTGTCACACACACACACACACACATATTTGCTGATTCTTCAGCACTTCATGACGATTTAGTGCTTTTTTAATGTTTTTTGAATGTCCTTGTGTTCAGAATCTATAGTGTTATGCTATAGCAGAGGAAAGAGATGAACGAGTCTGCCTGGACTGCAAAGAGATAATAAAAAAGTTTTTTAATTAAATACAGTGATGTTAACCTAATTAGTTTCATGATAAATTAGAACCAGATGCAGCCCGACTCTTGCATCATTAGACAAACAGAGGTAGGCCTATACAGCTGTCACTGCTTTTGCAACAGAAATAATTTTTGCTTTTTCCCCCAATTTTTTAAATGTAATAATTTGGATAGTGTTTGAAAATGTGGAGCAAAATTTCCTCATTGAAAACCTGGCCATTTTTTTTATTGTATCTGTTTTTATTTTCCAGGCTTGTTTAAAAAAATCTTTAAAGCTCAAATACTGAATATAAATGTGATTCTGTTTTGTTTTCTAGTCATGCTGTAGTCATGAACTGTAAAATATTTCATCTGCTAGTAATTGCTCTTTCTGAGTGCTATCTCTACAAAATGATTTTTAAAACCTGATAATTACTGAAAAATCCTGAACATTTATTGGTCTTAAAGTGTTTGGAACCCTTGTGTAAAACCCTCAGGTGTTGAAGCTGAAAATCCTAGCTTGTCAGGTGTACTGGCTATATACAGTTGCTTAGCCAATCATTTAATTAGACATTGCCAACAATTGCTTTCTTTCTCCAGGTTACTGAGACCAGGACCGGCCCTCTGGGCTGCAGTAACTATGACAACCTTGACTCTGTCAGCTCAGTTCTGGTTCACAGCCAGGAAAACAAAGTTCAGTTACAAGGTACAGAAATACACAACCCTAGCAGCTCCACTGTACTTACCCTCATCGCAATGCTAATTCTAAAGTGTTTTCCAGAGGTTGCACTTGTGCAACGAGCTACGTGATCAAAGCATCGATGCCAGCGTTGTCTAATTACCCGGCTAATTATGCACAAATCCTGACTGTTGATAGTTGACTGTGCTTGCTAATTAGATTAAAAGATTTAGCAACTGACAAGAATGAGGTCTTATGGACTCTCCACTGTGGAAAACCGCAGGCATGTGTGGTCTATCTCACACATTTCCTTCCTGTATTCCTTCCTCTAGGGCTTCAGGCCATTTTGCCTAGTTATTTAAGGAGCGGCTTTGTTCAGGCTGCCTTAGGATACATAGGCTGCAATGCCGAAGGCCAGTTTGTGTGCAAAGACAATGACTGCTGGTGTCAATGCAATGCAGCGTTTCCCCAGTGTAATTGCCCTGAGGCTGATATCCGCTCCCAGGAGAGCTACTTGGATCGCATGAGGGAGGCTTGGAGGCAGGAGAACCAGGATTTTCAAAACTCAGGTGCCAAATCATCTTGCTTTTCTCTATCTCCTCTATTCTGAATATTGTCTCTCCTCTCCAGTTGATTGCTGGTCTCCAGCATAGGATGTTGGTGTTCCCAACAAACTGCTTAACTAGATTACCCAGCAGAACTTCCTTGTCCAACCAGCTTCACTATACAGACCATACTGGTCCACCATCACCAGCAAAAACCAATGAACTAAATGAACCATTATGGAAATGTATGTAGATCTAGGTTTGTCTTTTCTAAAGGGACTCCAAGCAATGTGAGGTCCCCAAATGGCTCATAAATGACTCATAACTCTCAAGATAACATAAGATAAAAATGTAAAGTTAAGCCAAGCTCAAACTACAAGACAAAATCTCTTTACCCTGTGCACATTTGAAGAAAATATTATTTTGTGTTGTTAATGTTTTGGTGAAATCACACTAGAAGATCTGTGATGGACACACACTGTGAGCTTGTTAGAATCTGAGGCTTTTTGTTATATATTTGTCTGAGGTTTTCGTTGTGTGTCATATACAATTTACATTAATTTTCTGTGTAGGAGGTAAATGATATGACTTCCCGTCATTTCAATATGTCATGCATAGAGTTGGTATATTGTTTGGCTGGTGTACTGTTGTAATTGGCTACCTACAGTACTATGGTAATTTATTGAGTGGAAGTTACATGTTGGAACGCTTCACAAAAAGCCATGTTAATTCAAGTCTTCTGTTTCATTAGATGAGTTTCAGAGTTTCATGGCTAAATTACCAACACAGAGCACTCTAAACTCATCACACATTCAGCAGCTGTGGAGGACAGACAGTGCACTACAGCAGCGCTACAGGCAGCTAGAAACCCAGCTTAGCCTCTTGCTCACCAAGGCCCGTCGAGCCACTAACAAGCTCTTCAGCCTCAGCAAAAGATGCCACACGCAGCCCAAAATAGTCTCTCTGAGGGAGAGGTAAGAGGTATTTATATACACATTAAATATGTGGATCCCAATTTTTTGGTTGTATAAATATGCAAGTTATGCAAATGAAGCTACATGGAGTTTTAGTCTATGAGGAATTCTGAGTATTTCTGTCCTCAAGCTCAGTAGAAGTTAGAGATGTATTGGGTTTCTGATTTATTTGTTTGTTTGTTTTTGCATTATACCAAAATCACAAATGAGGTCATAGTATCCTGTTTGTTTCTCCTAGATAGTGTTGCTCAGACTTCCCCGGCAGTAAACTCACATGTGTCTAGATCTAGATCTCCAAAATCACATCTAGATCTCCATCTAAAATGTCTTAAACTTTGCTCATACTGTATTTGCCAAGATACCACATCTGCTATTAAAATCCAGATTTTAATATGAACTTTAACATCTCACAATTATCTCTTCCAGGGTGAAGCTATCCACATTAATATCAAAGCTCTGTACACTTACTGTATATGTCAATGAGTGGCTAAGTTGTGTCTGCTTTTATTTCTTCTAATAAAGTGGATACATAAATGAAATCTACATAAATGAGTCTCTTGGGCTTTGAATGAGTAACCCCTGAACAGTATTATTTTCCTTTGAAGTCACAACAAACACTTAAAATAACCATTATACCTCTGGTATTTGATTTGAAAATCCAATCGTTTCACCAAGACTGACTTCCTTATGAGTGTAGAAGACTAATGGCTAATCTATTGTTTAACCCCCCACTATATCCTCTGAGGCTACTTCTGCACTAATGCATTACTTTTGTTCTAGCAGTGCCTTCAAATGCAGTATTAGCAGGGCTCAAGGTTAGAAAGCATTTATCACTGTTGTTAAACAAAGCTGTTTATTAGCAATCAGTAGATCATTTGTTTGCTGCTAATCGTTGCCTTATGATCTTTGCAATTATTTGCATACATTACAATCCAGAAAATTGCTCCTGTTTTTTCTTGTTCACTCAAATTGTTTTTATTTTTGCTTGTTGTATTTTTAGGCCCTTGAGCTACTGGCTAAAATTCACCCTCTCGGTCCTGTACTGCAGTGAGAATAATCAACTGGGATTTTACACAGAGGAATTACGGAGTTGCGCCTGTCCGAATGAACGTCCCTCATGTCAAGGCGTCATTCCTTGCGAGGTGGGCGACGGCCCCCGCTGTGCTTCTTGCTCGGTGGAAAACCGCACACGCTGCTCCAGCTGCAACCTGGGTTATGTGCTCAGTCATGGAGTTTGTAAGCATGCTGTACCCAACCCAACAGACCACTACCTGGGTTTTGAAACAGACCTGCAGGACCTGGAACTGCGGTACTTGCTGCAGCACTACGATGGCCGCATCACAACACATGCCATCTTTGTTAGCAACGACGTGCGCCTCAACGTCTGGTTTGATGCCTCTTGGAGGAAAAGGATGCTGCTTACACTTAAGAGCAACAAGTTCAAATCAAATCGTGTGCATATGCTCCTCGGCATCTCACTACAGATCTGCATGACCAAGAACTCCACTTTAGAGCCTTTGCTGTCCCTCTATGTCAACCCGTTCGGCGGTAGCCATTCAGAAAGCTGGACAATGCCCATCAATCAAAACAGTTACCCAGACTGGGATAAAACCAAGCTGGACATTCCACTGGATTGCTACAACTGGACCTTGACTTTAGGCAACCGGTGGAAGAGCTTTTTTGAGACTGTTCACTTCTACTTGAGGAGCCGCATTCGGACAGACTCCTCCCAGGGAAACAATACCGTCTTCTTTGAGCCTCTAGAAGTTGCAGATCCTTCTCAGAACTTTGGATACATGAAGATCAACAGTATGCAGTTGTTTGGTTACAGCATGCACTTTGACCCTGAAGCAATCCAGGACTTGATCCTGCAGTTGGACTATCCATACACTCAGGGTTCTCAGGACTCTGCTCTGCTGCAACTAATGGAGATTCGATATCGGGTCAATAAACTGTCTCCTCCTGGTCCACTGCCTTTAGATTTGTTCTCCTGCCTACTTCGACATAGACTCAAACTGTCTAGCCCAGAGGTACAGAGAATTCTTTCCACACTGCAGACTTTTAGTGCCAAACAGCCCTTCTACAAAGAGTACGAAGCTGCAAAACTTTGTAGTTAAAAAGCAAACCAATTTATTTTTGGCATTGATGTTTGGCTTTACTGAAAATGACTGACTGTAAATCAGAAAATTGTCATTGTTGTCAGTGTTTTTTGCATAACTCTTCATAGACATGTTATATATTTGATGTCTTTGGTTCAAATGGTAGTTGAGATGAAAAAACGGTTTGCACAATTTTATCAATTCTGCCATGTTTTAATTAAATAAAATAGCCAAGTATTGTTATTATGATTTTTGTAGCACCCTGATTGGTGTTGGCTGGCTTCCAACTCTGCAATTGCAAGATAACATATTGAGCATTTGTTTATCCAAAGTATATAACTGAGTATAACACTATAAAAAAAGTAGAACACAATTATTTATTTTTTTTGGCAAATTCTCATAAAACATGGGGCAGACCCTTAAAGAGGTTTAGAGAAACTTTTTAGACCGTATTAGAAACTTTATAGAAATATTGATGCATTTTCATGTTTGCATTATAGTTATTTAGAGAGAATTATGATTTATATCAATTTTATATCAAAGCACTAAGCAAACACTTTTTATAATGTGTATACCTTTTAGGGAAATGGTAAGCAGATGTAACCTTTTGCATCATATAAAATCCTACCAATAGTTTGCTTTCTGCCTGAGGGTAGTTGAATTAACTGCTAAAATTGTAACAGTATTAAAGTTAAGACATTTTTGTAAAAATTTGTATTAATGAGAATCATCATTAAGAGTAATGACAATTAAGTCCACAATGCAAAATATTGCTAAAACAATACATCCTAAATTTTCTTTTGATCATGGTGTGAAATATGTTGTGAGGTTTACCCTAAACCTACTTAATGCATCACCTTATGTTCACTCAGTTTCCAACATCATGACTAAAATAATTCACCCTGCCTAAAATATCCTCCAAAAAATATCAAGGCAGAGAACGTATGTTCAGAAGTTTTCAAAGGGAATAGTGAAGTACATGAAGCTGATGTGTACCAGCAGAGTTGTATCTATGTGTCAATCCAGTTAAAGTCTGAATAATTCTGTAAAGACATATGAAAAGCCAAAAACTAGTATTGACATTAGCTATTCAAATAAAGTAAAATTTTGCCTAAATATATATTGATCTGTCAACACGCAGGTGTAAACCGTTTTGCATTGCTAAACATAACGCATTTATTAATATACTTTTTTTTTGCTTGACTCACACAACACACCTTAACTCATCCTTCATCGTTCCCCTGTGAAGTAGCTCTTAACAATCATTAAAGCTGAATCAGAAAAGATGGACAGCATAAGGCCCTCTCTCACTTGCTTTGTGGCAGATTTAGTGCCCTAAATACGCCGTCCTCCCGAGACGAGAGCTGGCACTTACCGGCAGGCGAATAACGATGAGGAGAGTGACCTCTCTAAGTCCTCTACTCCGTCATCGCTTGCGGTGTGATGGATGAGCGCTGAGGAGATGGAGACATGCGGGGCTTGAAAGGCAGGAGCCCTGGACAGAGCCCATTATCTCACATCCTTCTCCACAGCTGTGGGAGCCTCTCAAAGCATGTGAGCTATTTACCATGGTTACCAGGGTTCAGATGAATTTGTTTTAGGCTTCACGAAACCATCTGCTTCCAGGTGGCAGGCTGTGATTGACATCAGCATTGTAAAGTACATTTCACTGTGTTTCTATCCATCAGGCAAGCTTGACTAGGTGTCGCCACGTAAGGCAATCACATTTCCATCAGTGTGGATGTAGCATGTGGTGGCATTCACTGTGGGCAATTCAGCTGAAGTGATGTCACGCTACATTGCTGGAAGAAAACATCAAAACAGCTGAAGGGCAATGAGCTGTGGCTCAGTGGACAGGAAGACATCTGGGTCAATTGTACTATGCTATCCATGCCACCCTTGTTTGTCTTAATACATTAAACAAAATGTTAAACTTTAAAGATCTAAATAATATTAGTTAGATTCTTAGCCACAATATTGCAGTTAGGTGAACAAATGTTTAAATAATTTCACTACTTTGAAATTATTTTGTAGCTCAACTGGTAGAGTATTGCGTTAGCAGCACAAAGGTTGTGGGTTCAATCCCAGGGAATACAAGTACTGATAAACATGTATACATTGAATTCACTGTAAGTCGCTTTGGATAAAAGTGTCTGCCAAATTAATAAATGTAATTGTACTTTGGTTTGATTAAATTCTGACAATTTTACCTTGTTGCTGACTTCTAACCTGTCCTGGCTGAGCCAGGAGGCCTTTGTGAGTTTGCATGTTCTCCCTGTGTCTGCTCTGGTTTTCCCCACAGTCCAAAGACATGCAGATTGGAGTCAATAAAATTGACCTTAGGTGTATTAGTATTATAAAGGTCTTTACGGGTTCACCGTAACCCAAGGACCCAGTACCCGTATGGGTATCTATTTTAAGCAGTCGGGTCTCATTCTGTTACGTCAGGTCTGTTTAACATTTTAAGTAGTACCTGAGTCAATTGGAAAAGATCAGTTGTGATCTTTGAGTCTGCGAGTCAGACAGTGCTGATGATGGTGTTTTGTAATTTGCAATACTGTAAAATTAGAATAACATAGTATGAGCCAGGAAACAGAAAAAATGGGGAACATAGCACTAAAGTGTCTATGGAAACGAGAGCTTCTGCATATTGCGACTGTTTTTTATTTAGAAGGCACTTAAGCTTGGAAACTTAGTTTCACTTTCTACTGTATAGTTATATGAATGAACTGTCTTGATGTATCTAAAATCACTGTCGGACTCCTCTCAGCACAGATGATAGCAAATTAGCAATGCTAATGTTCTGGCATTGTTAACATCAATATCAATATTAATATTAACATCAATTAATCAATATCAGACATAATGTCCAGGACACAGTACATGGAACCCAGTGATGGCTCACCCTCAGCGCTTGTGCAGTGGGTGTAGCCCCCTCGTCCTTGTCATCTACCTCATGCTCTACCGCCAACACACTCACCTGGTCTGCCGGCACCGGCTCGGTCACAACGACGAACCTCGGCTCTGTCGCATGATCGTCCGATGGCTCTTCGGTCGGGAAATTATTACATTATCAGGTTCTACAGGGTGCTTAGAGGGTACTGCATAATTGTAATGACCTTACTAAATCTCGCTCTCTCTTTCTCTCTGTCTTTCTATTTCTGTTATTCTTATATCCCAAACTGAAACATGCTTACACAAGGCATTCAAAGCTCTGCTGACGTCATGCTACCATACATGTCTGTATTTCTCAAATAAGGGAGGCAGAGATGCTCATGTCTTTTGTATGGATGAATTTCCTACACGTCAGAGAGTGAAAAGTCAAAAGCAATTGAAAAGATGGCCGGTCACTGAGATATTAACTGGCCCAGTGAGCTGACAATTTTAAAATCTGCAATGACAGTAAAATGTGACACAGGTTTTGATGAATAACAACACACAGCATAATAAATGCACTGAAAAAATGCACTGAGAAAATAACAAGCGAGTACCAATTAGGTAAAGATGAAAGAATTAAAAACAGAAGTGAAATTATGCTAATAAGTTAATCACGTTGTAATTATATACACATAGCAATCAGAGAGAAAATCTCAGACAATATTTGTGGACAGGCAAACAATAATCTCACAGAGGTCTTTGCTTCAGGGTATGAAAATGCCACAATTCATTGTTGATTCAATAAAGTCAAGACAATTAAATGTTTTGTTAAACATAGAAACTGCAGTGGATACTTTGTTCATGAGTCAAAAGATAAGCATTGCTTACATTTTATCTGAAAAAAATACAGTATGGAAACATGTAAAAATAAGAAATTACAGTGTATTTTGCATAAACAAAATGTGGCCAACATTTTCCCTTTATTTTCATCATCACAGTGCTTATGGACATTCTACGTTCCGCCTTCAATCCACTATAGTTTGTACTGTAAATTTACTGTAATAAAATTATTTTACAATTTAAATCAGCATAAATACAAGGCAATACAACAATTAATAATCCATCACCAGATAGAAAAAAATGCCTTTTAAGGTGTGGGGAATGTGCTTAATTATCACAAAAAAACTTGTTTAGTTAAAAAAAACTTGTTTAGTGAAATTCCCTATTTGCAAAAAAAGTTTTGATAGATTGTAATTCTCTCTTAATGTTGCTAAAAAAACATCTATGCAATATATAGTGGCACAACGTCATGTGACATTATTCCTTCTCCGTGGTGTTGCTCTGTGTGTGGCTGCAGATATAAAGAACACACACCACAAACAAGTTTTTTTGGCTTTACATCTTTTCATGTAGTTGAACCTTTCTTAACACTCTGTAGATGAAAAGATAGCTGAAGATCTGAACATAAGTCTTATGATGCTGTATCTTTACATCATCTACAGAGGAACTGTTTCAGGAGTGGATGAAGGTGAAGGACATCTGAATTCAGCATTGAAATAGAAATATAGGAGAAGGCCACAAAAATAGATTTTGCCACTTTATTTTTTTTTCTTTATAGAAGCTTCACTGCTTGATTGGAAGCTAAGGGACAGAAACTATAAATCCACTGATGGAGGTCTCTCTGTGTGGCAGTGTTGTAGATGTTGCCCTGGGGGCAGGAGTTCTGGGCTTGTGTTAATCAACAGCAGTAAATCACTGTTAGCCTGACTGATCAATAAAACAGCAATGGGCAGATACAGAAACAATTTTTCGCCACAGGGTCCTGAGTCATTTTGCTACACCTGAGAAACAGCATTTCGATAACACCTGAGAAACAGCATTTCGATAACACCTGAGAAACAGCATTTCGATAACACCTGAGAAACAGCATTGGAATGTCAGTGATGTTTTGCAATTGTCACACAAATGGGAAGAGCAATTATTAGAATCAGCCGCCCAAACGCACACATATGCAGCAGACGTTTAAACCTGCCTGTAGTGTGTAAGTGGCTCCCTCCCTGCAATCCACATACTCATCGAGCTCCAGCACATTAAATGAACACGATTCAAAACCTCACAGCCAAGCGTGCTGCTTAAATTGACTTGGAGTCCTTGAAGTGCTAAAGCTGATTGGTATTGTTTGAAAGAGTGTTTCTTTTCTGTTGTATGTGAAGGGGGCTCTTGGGTTAAAACCAAGTTTAGATGCTGCAAGAATTGAGGCATAATTGTTGTTTAACATCCCTAAATGGTAAATACTTACAAGTGATGTTGGTGAAACATTAGCAATGACTTTTAACCTTTACATCTACAACACTGAATTTCTACAAATCTATATTAAATATTATAAATACATAAAAATATAAACTTCAAAACTTTAACTTTGAAAAACTTATATGCAAGAATTTTAAAGTTTAAAAGAATATTTTTCTCCCAAAACTAAAACTTCTATCTACTCACCCTCAGGTCAGTTTCATTTCTGGGTAAAGAACATCTAGGCCACTTTTGTCCATATAAAGTAAGTGAAATGGATTGGGGCTGTCATCTCCAAAATGACAAATAAGACATCGTAAAATAATCGTCGCAAAAAAGGTCTGAATGAAGCTCATGTTATACTCCAAGTCTTCTGAAGTCATACAACAGCTTTGTTGTTATTTTCATATAACAACAGGAATAAAGGAGGAATAAAAGTTTACAAAGTTTAACTCTCCTAATGACTTAATGATCTTGTCACAGCGGTTATTAGCTCGCTGGAGTGGAAGATTTTCAGTGAATAACGATTTAAATTTGACTCTGTTATGTTTATTTAAACCATGTTTTACGATGTTTTTGTAATTAGGTGCTACCAGCCTCATTGACTTACATAGAAAACAGTGGCAGCCAAATTCTTCTATAAATCTTTTAGGGCAACTATCCCTTTAACCTTAAAGTTTCTGAATTCATTCACTGCACACTAACTTTAAAATAGGCTGCAGATTTCTTACGATTCGCCATGCATGTGAATTTCAGAACTGTCATGCAAACGCCCTCCTACAAGAATTTAGCCCAGCAGGAAACATCAGAATGATTTCATGCTTCGATTTTTCTTCTTTATAATGATACAATGCTGAATGTAATGACGAAAACCAGGCAAAAGGATGTTATTTACGCATTACTCACACCAACAGAGCATTATGCAAATCTTGCTTACCCCCCATCAAGCAGCTAACTATTAGAACTTCCACATGAGGAATTATTCTCCATCCTGTGTCTGGAACAGTTATTGTATTCAACAATAACATTGGAAAAATGAAAGATAAAAGAACAACGTACAACACAATAAGAAATGAGCATTGCCTTTGAGCATTGTGGCAAACAGAAGAGAATATTTAACAGTGTTATTAAAGATAACTTGAATGGAATGGTTTTATTGTTAAACAACACTAGCCTGTGATCTGTTAGCTGGTTTATAAAAACTGTTAGAGACTTGAATCCTCACCAGCTGTAGCCTGAGAGAATTCTTAGTTTATGGAAAGCTCATTAAAAAATAACAACACAGAAACACTACATAAATCAGCCATCCACAGAACAGCACCTAAAGGAAATGAAAAGGGACAGATTTACTATAAAGGGACAAGCAAGAAATGTCCACATCAGCAATCTTTGCAGTCCACTGAGACACTGCTTTCCAAGTCATAGCTTTCAAAGCCTGGTGATAAATAATCACACAATTCACTGCACCAGGGCTGATCACTCTGTGAGAATGAGCATTGTAATGATGTAGATATCTAATGCTTTTTATTCTGATGCTGGTACCTGGTGTTTCATCCTGATGTGATTGACAAGAAACAACAAATCTGAAGCTAATGCTATTACTGGTGCATTACCTTATGCAAAACCACTGGCGGGCTGATGGATTTTTCACAGTACTTTATAGGTATGCCTGGTATAGGTATTTTTAAATTGTATTATTAGTTTTTGATATTTCAACAAATGGTCAGTGAAAGGAAGTGTTAACCTTTAGAGGTCAGATTAAATATTATCAGTGCTTTCTAAAGGTCATGAAGGGAACAGTCATGGCCGCCATTTTGAAGGGTCATTCCAAACCAAACTGTTTAAAACTGGCTACTTCAAACAGCCCTTCAAACAGCCCTTCGGAAGAAAACCTTTTAAAGGGAACAACTTATGGACATCTCATTCCAATAATTCATAATGGGAGGATACAGAAATGCATTCCAGTGAAAAGTTTTTGATTCCCTTTATCCCTTCAAAGTTCTCACTCTTGAGGATAAACCCTCGAAAGGATTAGGGTTGAATGACTGATAAATGCTACAGTTTGTTGACATTAAGAAAATGAAGCAAAATTATTTACTTGTCTTCCCATGCTGTAGAAAAACGATGTCACTTCTTGTGTTTTCTGCGCTTCTACAGTTTTAAGGAGGGAAAAAACATCTGTCTATAGGGTTGCATGCAAAATGTTGAACATTTGACAGAGAATGAAATAATGGTATACCCCAAAATACAAGGGAAGGAGGGTTGTTTATAACAAGTGTCACTGCAAAAAACATGAGATATGTGCCTCTAATGTTTAAAAAATTAATTGGACACCAAAGTGTAGTCTATACGTGGAAAGTGTCTTAAACATGAAACCAAGTGACTAAAAGTGGTTATTTTGCTCCCCTGCTGGTTGAGAAATGCTGTGTGTCTGATTGAAGGGCCCGAGGGGTCAGAGACAGGTCAAAAGCTGCATGGTCAGATGGCATGAGATGCACTGTGCTCCAGAAAATGAGAAATACTTCTGAGCTTTCCATCAAATCAACCCTCAGCTCAAATCCTCAGGGTCTTAAACTCTTACCAACCAACAGATACTTTTATTTTCTTCAAAACTATCTGATCTGGATAATGCCTCTTTAAAGGAACAGTTAACCCAAAAATGAACATTATTTACTCATTATTTACTCACGCAGTTATTTTGACATTGTCCCCAACATTCAAATATAAGCATATAGTCCTTGACAATGCCTGTGGTCCTTTGTATATAACAGCTTTGTATATAAGATAAGACCAAAATCAATATTTAAAATGGATATTGACCAATATTCATATATTGATTCAATAATCAGTACATATTCCTTTTCTATGAGATTTTGTATTTAATTTAAACATGATGCCATTAGATGCCAAAAAAATATTTTCAGTGATAAAATAAATATATTCCTTCACAGTACTTTATATATTATTTAATATTTGTAACGTTTTAGTCCATTGACCTTGACAGTTTGAACATTCCTTAGAATCTTTGTATTCTATGGAATAAATAACATGATGTTTGGGGCAAATGGAGGTTACAGAATTTGTTGTTTTCTATTCATAAAAAACAGGCAAACAGGAATTAGTTTTTTATTTTTTCAATTTAAGATGTAGTCTTTTACATACATTCCTTGACTCAAAGACCCCCCACTAACCCCTCCCCACCTATCTACAAATGAAAGTTACAGTAAAGAAGCTCTAAAGAAAATTCCGCTGATGGTTAATGATAAAATCTATCTTGTCTGCTGCCAAGCTGCCAGTGTTAATTCACTTATAAAATTGGTTGAATGAACCGTGGTGTCCACCAAAAGATAAATCTCCACAAATGCTGAAAAATGATCAGTGTAACAGTTCATTTAACTGAAACGTTAACTTGTTATACAGATATACTTTCTGAAAAGTAAACGTAGCCTCCGGTTAAGATATGTAATGTAGTCTTTAATCTGGAATGGAATTTGCCCACATAGATGGAGGTTTAAGATAAAAGTTGTCTCAGCCTGGAATGCTCCTCATTAGTCTTCATTCAGGTGTCACCATCTTTTTCATCTGATAGCACTCCTGCACACATGTGCAATCTTTGAGATTTAGGGAGAACTTCTAATAAGGCCGTTAAGATGCTTTAAGGCTTTGATGGAGAAATTGAGACAAATTTGCCCTGAGAGACAGCAGTTATATATTTTGCAATATATTGCCACGTGAAAAACTGTCTCACAGCACAACTTACCACTTACTTATTTAAATTTCTAATAAGTAAGGATATGAGCATTGTCCAATGAGCCAAATGAGACATTGTTTATGAGTTTAGTTTAACCATCTTAGCTTGTTTTTCTTTGCAATTGTCGCCCTTGGCTTAATCACTGTGGAAATTTAGGTACTGTTTTTTTTTTATAAAGCCAGAAGATCATCCTGTTCCAAAATCTAGCAAACTGGCACCATAGTCAGTATTTTAAGGTATCACAGACATGCTGCTGATGTGAAAGTTGTTCCAAAAGGTAGAACAATTATTCTGCCTCATGAGATGCTTTATTTTGGCCACATTCTAATGCAGTATTTACATCTTCTTTCAGAAGAATGCAATCCCAGAATGCCAATATGAACAAGCATGAAAGATTTTAAATTACAAATTATTATAAATGATAATTATAATTAAGTTTGAATTGAAAACTCAATATTTGTTATGTATTTATATGCTTAGAGTATGCCTCGTTTGGCTTAGCACATTTTCAGGGGCACTGGATCTCATTTTGAAACCAATAACCCAACCTGAAACTTACACCAGGCTCAGATACCTTCGGAGCCTCATTTCAGTTGCATTTACAGCCAGTGTTTGGCCGTAAAGCTCCTGTAGAAATATGACTCCACTCACTGTGCTGCACTCTTAGAATGACACATTACACAGATACATGATATTTGTGGATTAGGATAGCCCATTTTATGTGGTATCTATACACCTTGTTCATTCAACATAGTAGAATTTTAAGACAGTGTTTGTAGAAGTTTAATGCTTATATAATTATATTATGACATGAAACATTAAGCTAGATCACTCACTTATGCAGTAATTCATTCTGATATTATTTTTCAAATGTAATACTTGGGTTTAGAGGTTTATTGAAAACATCACCCCTGATATAAGCAATAGTGATGATTGTCTTAGCAAACACCAATAAACTATTAACTGGTAATGTCAGCTAGCAACTGGAAATCTTTAAAAATATTTTATTTTTTATTCATGATGCAAAAACACAGGTCAGATGGGATATTTACAGTCATCGATCACAAAACTTCTCACATTTGCCACACAGAGAAAATAATCTACATGCATTATAATAACATTTAGGTTAAATTACATGCCATACATGACACTTGAAAATAGAGCTCTAAAAGCCAGGCTAGCATTAGTTTACTGCTGTGCAGGTTAAGTATATATATTTATTATACAACTGGCGTTCTCAGCTGTTATAATTACTGAACGTTTTTTGACATTTAGACTGACGGTAATGTTAGCCAATTTAATGAAGTAGCAATTTCTGCCTCATTTCCATTTCTGTTGAGAGACTTTTTCTCGTTAAACCAGAAAGCAAAAGGGTCACATCACTGTCAGTCTGCTCTTCATGCTAATGGTCAAGTAGCTTTTCTAAACATTTATTCTTGAATGAAAATGATTCCGTTTCCCAACAGCCATACAGACTCAATGCAAGGAATGTCAGTGCTTTGATCATTTAGAGATTCTAAGAAATAAAGAAGTCAGTCAGTTTACACAGTCAGGTTGAGGCTGCTGTGTTCTTGCTCAAAAGATGCAATGCTGCATAAAATACAGGCTAAATGATTCCACCTTAGTCCCTAGTGTCACAGTCACTTTTAATGTTGTATTGGAGTTGTGTAGATGAAATGCAGCTTTAGAGCAGCCTTAAACTTTGTTTCTTGCCATTAAAAAGCATAGACTTTAAGTGTTTGAGTCCTGTTGTTTTTCTAAGCATTATTGGGGTCATTTCCTGACGGGGCGCAGACCCCTATTCTAGTGATCTTCTTCATCCACTTTTGAGTCTGTGGCAGCTCATAGAATGGTAAAATTGGCACACAGATACCCTCACACAGATGTAACCATACCAAATTTGAAGTCTCCCTCTGACGCCACCAACAGTTCAAAGTTTCACACTGTTCACAAAGCATTTCACATGTTAATGCTCATTACTTTTGACCTGTCCTAGAAACTAAATTATTTTATCCTCTAAATTCCTGGCTCAGGATGATTTAATGCACTCTATAACGTCATTTTCTGTCATGAAACTTTTCCCGCCATTTTAAAGATTTTGAAAAGTCTACTTTTTCAAACTCCTCCTAGGGCAAATTAAGTATGTAGCATCTAGACACACTCCAGACAAAAAGTTATCAAAAGCTTTTTGATGAATCTAACTATTCTTGAAAAAACTGGACCAACACTTGAAAATAGACCTGAGGCTTTATCTTCACAACGCTTTTGTGTATTGACATGAAATTTGGTATATGTCATCAAGGCATGGCATCTTTCACAGCCAGGTAAAATGGCTAACAGCTTTTGAAAGCTTTGTCCTACAATCATGAGGGCTGTGTCGATAGATTTCTTGAGGCATACAGAGTCAAACGATTCAGTTTTCCTTGGTCAGCCATTTTGGGTGTCAGACATTTTTAATTTTTTATCTTAAAATGCAATACCTTACAAATGCAATTGAATATTATTACAATAGTAGGTATGGTTTATTGGGACCATGCTCTGAGAATACTGAAAGTTGGGGGCCAGCACCCCCTAGTGGTCAAATTATATAAATTCATGAAACGGCTTAAACATTTGATTAATTTATCCGATTGTCATGTGTCCATATATTCCTTGGCTCATGCCAAGTACTGTGATACAACATTTTTAATTTTCCTGTTCGTTTCCTGTGTATTTCACCCTGCAGTGATGTTAGCTGCACACTCTACAGCTCAGGCAAAAGTGACTCACACATTCTGTTTGAATGGTGAAATACATAGCAAGTGCATCTGGGGCTTTGGGGCAAAGTGTTCTGTAAACCACCCACCATGCAATATAATATAGCCATTAATGTATACAGTTTAATGTAGAATTAACCTTTTTTTCACTACCTAACACTTTTTGAAAGCCATAATAAACTTTGTCATTAGACAAAGGTTGCTATTAGTATTCAGAGCCAAATTAACACTAACTTTAATTATGTGCTATATATAGGAGGCAAATAATCCCTACTGTGTGTGTGTGTGTGTGTGTGTGTGTGTGTGTGTGTGTGTGTGTGTGTGTGTTTGTTCTTGTTTTTCCCCAAATGTCCCCACAGGGATAATAAAAGTCACACACACCTACACTGTGGGGACCAGCCAGCAGTCATCATGAGGGAAACTGATTATGAAACATCCTAAAAGATGCTTTTTTTATGCAAAAAGGTATCTGTGAGGATTAGATTCAGGGGTAGGTCATTATGTCTATGGAAAGTCCCCACAAAGCACAGAAACCTAACGTCTGTGTGTTTTTTTGATTCATTGGTGATGCCTGGAATATTTGTATTAGAAACATTAAATTTGTCACAAATGAGTCAAGGCAATAATTTTTGATGAAGAGTAGGCCTATGTGTTTCAAGCATAAAACTATATTAGTGGATGATACTTGTTGTTTTTTAAATGTTCATATATTTAAATGAAATTGCGTTTTATCTAGGTCATCCTGCAAGGTAAGATACAATGTAGTAAAACTCTGCTGCTCTCTAGTGGTTTAAACAGTCAATAACATAAGCATTAAATGTATTTCTGTTTGGGGAGAGCGGCGCTAGTTGTTACAGTTTTAACTCCAGTTAAATATTTCTCAGGGCAGGTTTGTTCCCCTTC
>JAZGTK010002090.1:0-33995 GCA_036877625.1 Ambastaia sidthimunki
GAAGCAACTGCAGTGTGTGTAGTCTGCTTTGCATGTAAACAATACGTTCCTGATAGCCCCTTCCTGGCATCTCTGCACAAACTGTGCCAAAGTTACCAGGTTTACTGGCTTTTCATGGTCATGACAAGATGCAGACAAGGTCAGTAAAAGATCACGCCACTCCTATATAAAGTTTGTCTTCACTGTAGTTTTAACATTTATTCTAAAGCAGTATTTTTTCTCATAGACTTCCATCATACAAACCAACTTTGTCGGTTTTTACAAATTAAGGTACAAGTTGACATCATTTCCTGTGTTAATTGACAGCATGTCAGAGACGCTTTTAAAACGGCTGAACATGTATTAAACCCAGAGCGTTCCTTTAGAAGAGAGCAGTCACATTTAAATATCTGGCATGTCAAATGGTCTTTACAGCAAGTTAAAGTTACGCAACACTGTCATTGCTGAGCTCGTCAATGCGCAAGGAAACAGCCTATAAAACACTGATCAACACTGACAACAAAAGAAATTCAAGCATGAATGAGAATATCATCAAAAAGTTTATAATGCTGCCCTATTCATTGCTCAGAAAGGAGAAAGGAGGTGTGGGAGAAATGAACGATTAAACTCAAGCAGGTATTAAATGCAAGAATGTGGGAGGACTCCTGCATTTATTTCAGGCTTTAAGAGGATTGCTGGATTCTCTGTAGTATCCAGACACATAAACCGAATGTTTACATAAGAACATACACTGAAAGCAAAGGACAAGAAATGGTTGGATATACAAGACATTTGCACTTTGCGTACCAGGATTTAACTTATTAAATAAATAATTACAGTATGAAAGTCACATTTTGGTACAAACATTCATCCAACCAATCACAACTATGAAAAAAAATGACATTCACCTTTATGCATTTGGTAGATCTAAAGCGACTTACAGTGCACTCAAGTTATACATTTTTAGCGGTATTTGTGTTCCCTGAGAATCGAACCCACAAACTTTGCGCTGCTACACAATGCTCTACCAGTTCCTCCAGGAACAAGTAAAAACATCTAAAAATGTATTTTGCATGTATGTACATCTAAAAATACATACATGCAAAATACAAAAATACATGCAAGTAAAAACATCTAAAAATACATGCATATAAAGTTACATTATTTAATTATTGCAGATTAACATTGGATTGAGACTTTATATACTGTACATCCAAGCAAACCGCTGACAACTGATACATTATTTTGTTTTCCTTTACTAAATAAATGGACCTGAAAGTGTCGGCTACAAAAACATGAGACAGCAGTGATCTCCAGCAGTGATCTCCATGGGCCCAATCACCGCCCATGCCTGACCCAACAAAATGGTCACCCTACATTGCAAAAAAGCGAAATGCTAACATGTACATTGTATCAGTGCTTAGCATCCAATGCCAAAACTGTGATGTAACAATGAGGAAATGCCTTTTGAGACACACGTTCACCTCCCAAGACTATGAGCTTGAAGGACTGACGAAGTAAAACCAAAACTGGTCATTAATGGCCTGCGTACTCATTCCTCCCCTGATGTTACACATGCTTTCTAGTCTAATGGCTCCCCTCTATCCAGATGTTTCAGAGAGAACGGAGGTGGTGGGTGGAGCAAGATAACAACACACAAACCTCAGCTCCACCTCCGTCAGCCAGACCATTTCCTCCCAGTCTTCCACAGAGCAGGCAAACTGTTAATTCCGTCCAAAAGAAAGTCAAACTTTTTTTTTAAAGCCACATAAAATGCCAGTTTCTCTTATACCACCATTGCTCTGAAAATATTTCATACCATATCCACCTCTTTCGCAGCATGCCGAGATTTTGAGCACGTTCAAATATGGAGTGTTTGTTTACGACGGTTATCTTTTACCTTCCAGTATAATAAAAATACCCACATCCCTCAGGCACAGAACCCTGTCTAGACAAGATAACAGTAAAGGTTCATCTGAGGTCCACAGAGGTTCACTACTTGCGGTCTTGACTAAACCTATTATCAGAGCCCTGCAGAGTCGACTCAGCCGAGTCAAAATCAGAGAGATGGAAAGACGCTGTATTTCTGACAGACTTTGAGTTGCTGTCACAAAGGCCTCATGTGAAGAGCAACCAAAACTGAACACTTCACAACCAAAACTCTTCACATAATACCCGAGTACAAATAAACATAAGATTTTAAACAAAGAACCTTTGTTTTTGCAGTTGATGTGCACTGCCTACTGAATGACTAAATAATAAAATTCAGAAACGTTTTTAATCTTCACTTGACCGGTCCTACATCATTCACTCATTTCACCTTCATAAGAAATACATTCTGATCTGTGGAATTTAAAATGTGGGCCATTTGTAGGCCAGTTTTCTGAGCCCAACTAAAAAGAACTGTTGCATAATTCATGCAAATGTCACAGAAGTAAAAGCAATCCAGTGTGCTCTGTAGACTGTTAGCTAAGAACTCAAAAATCTTTCTTGTGAGCCCCTTATGACAAATAAATGAGCCCTCAAATATCCGCTCAACAATTTGATAAGTCAACCAAATGCAGTTATACAATGATGCATTAATCTATATACAATAACGTGTACGTGCACCGAATTAAATCACCACTATTCAACCTAATGGCACGAATATTGAATTGCTCCTACTGTTGTCTTGCTTTCTATTGTACAGAATAAACTACCCATGTCATAGTCGTCTGATGCATAAACCGGACTGTAATGTAATGTAATGTACAGCGCATGCAGATCTCAGATTCCTTTGGTCTGTGCTGGTTAGTTTGAATTACTGGCACGTCACACCCATCACTGTGTAATACATGAAAATTAGAACAATTAAATCATGGTTTCTACGTCGTGCAAAACCCAGCGTTAGAAGAACCGAGGGAAGGTTCCTCTGAAGGTGATCACGAACCACCACCAGATGATGTGCGTGTCCGCGCACTTGAATAGACCGCTAAGAATGCGGGAACATCGGACATGTCCACTGCATGCAAATCGACCTGTGGCCAGCGCGCCTTTGCCTCGTGCAGGCCATTTCATTACACCGATATCTAACAATTTCATTTTATTGTGATGTGAAGGAAAAGATTTGAATTTTAAAACGACTCGCGCGAACATCTCTGGCCTACAAAGCTATTACGAAATAACCCCCACATCTCCAATCTGTACCCATGAGGCACAAACGCGTTAAAACCGCAATTGTGGGCGATCTGTGGCTTTTGTACCTAAACGCCGATAGTGACAGTATTTGTAACAAACCCAACGTTTCATAATGAATTAACATGAGCACGGATGATAGCAAAGGATACGTCCAGCCAGATGTAACAATCGCATCACAGGTGATAACACAACTGCGCAAATGCATTCCTATTCAACCCCACAAAATCAGTATTTGCCGAATATACATGGTAGGTGTCGAAATAAGCAACCCACATATATTTATCTATTGGTATCTTAGCCTGGTCACTATAACCAACCAGGCCGTCCCCGAAAACTTTGCAACCCGTCTCCTAAATGCATGCATGGACTAAATAACACGTTTAATCGTGGTTACTTACCTTCAATGGCCGTGGTGGGATCTACAACCTCCACTGCAAGAAACAGTCCAACGTACAGCAATCCCACAGACAGCATGTTTGCATTGCAAGATGGCATTGCCAAGGAAAAAAATCACAATTGTCCACGTAAAGGCTGCGCTGGCAAGGCTGGATTCAAACACCTCATCCAAACCTCACAATTGTCCGCCGTGGTCTGTTGTTTATTGCGCCCTCCAACACGCTAGCGAATGTAGCTGAGCAGACAAGATGTGAAGAACACAGAATGAAAGATAAAATACGTAGAACGGCTTTAAAAGGCTTTGTTCAGCCTAAACAGGCGAGGTGTTGTGCGACTGCACGATCATATAGGTTGCTTACTGAATAACAGCATGCAAACAGAGGTTTGTAATGTATTTTTTTTAAAAATGCCCTCAAATCAAAACGCTTCTCTCTGCGATCAAATCATTCCATTAGACAAATCAGGACTATTAAAATGCAAGATCGTCAGTTGGCGGTCCTCGGTGCAATTGTTTACTGTACCAAAAAAATAAAAAGGCTTCTCCCGTCTGTGCCCCACCGCTTCTGATGCTGGTGGTTGCAATTTAACAGAGGGTAAAAAGTGGAGACTCTACAGCGGCTTGCTACATGACGTCACCCACCTCGACAAGGAGCAAAAATCCTGAACGCTACGCGGCACGGGTGTTCTGCGCATGCGTGGCACAGCTTACAGTCGCCCATTTGTTTTCTCTTTATTTGGAGGAAACCGTTTCTTCATGCGGCCATCTTGGCTCTGTCCTTACGGCTCTCAGTAACTCATTGTCATTGATAGAGTAACTTGCGTGAAGGTTTATTACTTTTAGGTAGAAGTGCCGAAGACTTGCTAATTGTAAACTAACAAAAAATAAGGAATAATAATAAATAGTATTAATAATCTTGCATAAATGCAGAAACGTCCTTGCATATATGGAAATTGTATTAAGAATTGTATTATGTTATTATGATATTATTAAGATGTATGTTGGTTCAGAGTGACCAGATGTGTAAAGATATACAAAGGCAGTTAAATTCACAACCCTGAATAAACTGTTGCTGTTATGGAGAGAGATAGTTATATAACTACTAAGCATATATACAGCAATTGTATTCGAATAGTGGTTGTTCCTTTGCTTATATATTGCTTTAAATATAATTGCATAATTTGTATTGCGCACTAAAATGCAAACACTTGAACAATGCAATAATATACTTTTTGCCAATGGCAATAAAGGACAAAAATTAAAATGTACTATTTTAAACAACTGAAATGTATTAATTTAATCCAATTTAAATTATTTCAAACCAAGTGAAAGTGGCGTAGTTAATGTTTCTTTGTTCGTTTTCCATCATTGCGTCTTTTGTCTATTTTCTTACTGAGATGAAGTAGGTCCATCTAGCGGTGAATAAAGGTCCTTGCATGACCGCAGTTTGCAGAAGTCCACAAAAAAGACAGTTACGTTCAATTCAATTTAATAAAAACAGAAAAATTATTAAATATATATATAGCATATAGAATACTATTATTGTTGCAAATTTAATTGTTCTTGTAAAATATGTATATTACTAATTCAAACTAGTGATACTAAGATTGTAATTGGTTTATAAATATAAAGATGACTGAACTGCACATTTGAACCGTTTTAAGAAATGGATATGCATCAAAAATACCTGCCATTTCGTGTAAAGGCTCATATCTACCTATTTACTTAATTAACATGATTAATATGATGACAGTTATCATATTAAACAAGATATGCCGTTCTTAAAGACAGTTTACCCACAAAAGAAATTGTTGCTGAGGAACAAAAAAAGAAAAAAGGGAAATGTTTTTGTGTCTAATGTTGTTTGGTTACCAACATACTTGGCGACATAAAAAAAAGTCAGAGAGGTTTGGAATGACATGGGAGTGAGTAAATAATGAAAGAATTTTCATTATAAAAATTCATTTTGAATAAACACTCGCTTTAATTACCATGTTTATCAGAACAATTAATAAGACTGAATGGGTGCACAAAATTATATGTTAAATTGGTTTAGACAACATGAAGTAGGTTTCATTTGAGGCCCCATCTTGCTGTTCAAGTCTATGTGTCTTTGTGTCCAAGAGGATGTTTGCTAAAGGTCACAGTCCAAGACATAGATAAACAATCTCTAGAAAGCTTGGAATTATCAGTGGGTCAAATGTACTGTAATGGAAAAAGAGCTATCCTACATGTCTCTCTCTCTCTCTCTCTCTCTCTCTCAGGCTCTCTCACGTTGCATAATGTATAACAATACATTGAATACGTCTAGTTCTTTTTTCACTCGCACTAAAAAGATGTAGAGTAGATATGTTTTTATGCGCCCAGAGGGTGGCACTATACACCAGGCTATTTACTTCTGCAAAGCCCTTAACAGAGTACACGGTTTCTAACGCTCATTTAGACACCCCACAGTTGTTGAAAGGTTTACACCTCCCATCCAAACATGATTGTGATATTCCATATGCACCCAGCTGTTGCTTGCTTTAAGATGAAGCCTGAGAACATAAACTTTACATTGAATTTCAGCCAAGGATGATGCATGGAGTACAGCTTAAACTTTCTGTTACGTGTCTAAACACAGTTAAGTCGTTTTGTCATTGTTATGTATTATCTGTATTGCCTACAGATATGCTTCAGATATGAACTGCGTCATCAAGGGTTAGAACAAGAGATTTGGGTAAAGTCCAATTCAATGATCTAATAGATGAAATGATAACATATGAGTCACTGTATAACAAAAGTGCGTAATCCCATCTAAATTCACTGTTTTTACTATCTTTATATGGTTTCCTTGTTTAATTTGGTGCATTTAGTGGTTGCAAAAGCACAATTTCTTTAAAACCACTGTTGTTAATCTCGGTTTAAATAACTCACAAAAACACTTTCAAACACTTTTGCTTCTTGTTCCTATTGTAGATGCTAAACCCCAAAATCTGTTGAAATGATAAAAAATGCTAGTCAATGGGAAAAGTTCTTTGACCCTGCCAAAAGACATCTGCAACTCATAGAAACCTCAAGACAAGAGACAGTCACTGTGTGATGTGGTATTGGAGTGTTGGAGTTTTTTAGGAAGATGTGAAGCCTGCAGATGTTGTAGATGAGGAACAGCATTCCAGCTATGTGGAGCATCTGCGAGTAGCATAGCAGAGATGTCTGGCTGTTCACGTGCCCCAACATGTATCTACCCTTATTCCCCATGCCTCACTGAGAGAAAGACTTGGGGGAGGTGATAAAGCTCATTGTACGGTGGGGTATAAATCCATCTAAACAAGCTATTCGTTTGACACGGCATGACAACCATGCATGCTTAATGGCCTCCTCTCCCCTAGGCATCTGTGACAGTCTGTGCATTCAACTGCCTGTGAAACGATCCCAGCAAAAGATCTGGCCGCCAATTTGGGTGAAGCATTTTTTTGTCCGAGTTGCGTGTGAGCCATTTCGATTTGTCATGATTTCTTGAGCCTGTTTTTGTGGATGATTACGCCAGTCTACATCAAAACACGTGATCTCGCCAAAGAGTGTCATTAGCACAATGGAATCATTACTTGGAAAACACATTTGAGAAATCTTGTTATGTCAGCCAAAAGTTCAGCAGTCAACAATTGACATGTTAATTAAAGGAACAGCTCACCTCACAAAATTTTGAATTCTGTCACCATTTACCCACATATGTTTTAAGGCCTATGCCTTATGCTTTTGTTTTTTCTGTCCTTTTTGAAGCTTAAAGGGAGAATTCACCCAAAAATGAAACTTTTTCCATCATTTACTCACCCTCATGTCATTCCAAACCTATATTACTTTTTTTTCTACGGTGGAACACAAAAGAAAATATTTTAAGAAATGTCTTAGTGGTTTTGTGTCCACACAATGAAAGTCAATGGTTGGCACTTTTGTTTGGTTATCAACATTCTTCAAAATAACTTCTTTATTTTGTAACTTCTTTGTGTTAAAAGTAAAAGTTTAGAAAGGCACAAGGGTGAGTAAATGATGGAATAAAGTAAATTTTTTTGGTGAACTATCCCTTTAACAGCCTCTGGTTCCCACTCACTTTATGAAATAAAAGCACTTTGGAAATCCCGCTAAACTTCACTTTTGTTGTTCCACTGAAGAAAGAAAATCTGGTTTGGAGCAACACAAAGGTGAATAATGACAGAATTTTCATTTTTGGGTGAATTGTCTCTTTAAACACAAATGTTGATGTCGATCTGTGAGCAGAATAGCTCCTGAACAGCACTGGAGAAAAGAAAGCTGTGTGTGTGGTGTCCTGTGAGGCCTAACATGTTGTGTGGGGGTTGATTTGAGACAGTGCCAGCGTAAACAGTCCCAGACCACATGTTCTCTCAGGGCAAAGCGCCTGGCCTCTCTCCAAGCACATCTGCACACAATCCCCCGCCTTCACCATCCATAGCGCTGGAGACTAAGCCGGGTACAATTGAGGGGGTGGGGGGAAGGAGTGGAACGGTCTGTTTTCCCAGACTCAACCAACCTGCCGCAGACAGTCAAGAGTACAGGAGACAAAACGACAAAAGATCCACATAACAACTTATTGAATTTAACCACTCCCACATAACTTGCCTCTAATGTTATTTGTATGCATACATCTAGGTTTGCTATATGCCTGTTGTCCTGATAAAAGAATAAAATAAACTGCTAGCAAAGACCGGGACCAGGAAATGTGATACCAACGATATGAGCTCATATTACTGCGCTGCTTTAAACTGTGTTTTCCGTTACCTGTGAGCGTCACCCAAATGTGCTATGAATAATTGGCAGCAAATTAGACCTCTTCTCCAGTGTGTATGCGTGTTTGTGTATACGTGTGAACATGGGTAAATTACATCACAGTTTGGACTATGGGATGTCTGCTAGGCCAATATTACTCCTCTGGCCCTCAGCCTTGAGCCAAGATGGATAGTTGCATAAATCAAGCTTGTGAATCTTGCAGCTCTGCACTGCAGATGTCACCAAGCTCAGCCTGTGTTTGCATTTGCCAATGGCGACATAAAATATATTGCAAATATTCTGATGCAAGGTGCTGTCCTGTTTATCCCAATGGCCATTAAAAAAAAGAAACGTATGGAAATCCTAAAAAAAACATCACCCTGTGGCCCAGACAGAGCGTATGTGACCCAGAGGCAACAATACATGATCTTTCTGTCTAATTGTGTTTAGAAAGGTATTTCCTTCAAATGAAAACATCCTAAATAGCAGGTAAGGAAGTGAGTCCGGCTTCCACTGGATGGTAATTACAGCAAGGACAGTGTTGACAACACCTGAAGAATTCAAGGTATGCACAAACACCAAAGAACCTCCCCACCCCCATCAGAACCACATTCTCAGTGGCATCAGTGGAACCTTAGAGTCTGAAGCAGATTTCATACTTAATCATGCTGTATCTTTAAAGAAATGTATTGTGTTACAATTAGTTATTATTTCATATATATTTATACAGTATATATTATATATATATACATATATCATCTTTAAATACATATATACTGCACATTCACACACAAATATATAGTTTATATATTATATATATAATTTCTAAATACATATATACTGCACACACACACATGTATATATATTGTATATACTGTATATACTATATATCATTTTTAAATACATGGACATTTTAATATATTTGTATGATATAATAGGCTCTTCATAAAATAGTTTGACAGTATCTTTCTAATGTTGAATTTGCACTGGGAAAAGCCAAACTGTTTATTTTCTTGTGTACATATGTAAATCAAGAGCTCGGCGACCTTGATCTGTCCTGGAAAGCTAACAGACTCATGCTGTTCTATATTACCTGATCTGAAACATTGATATATCCAGTGAACTACAGGACCAGACTGAAAATCACCCCTAGTAAATCCTGACACATAATCAATGCTGAATATGGATTTATGCATTCACACTTATACACTCCCAATCTGGATTCATCCTAGAATTTTTTTTAAGAAGCTCAACACTTTAAACATAAAGCATAAATGTGTCTCTATATAAGCCGGATAGACAACTAAGGAATGTTGTATGTTTTGCTCGTATCTAAACATAAACATATAAAATGCCAGAGAAGTGTAGACAGAACAGAACCGGAGGCAAAAGATTTTATCTGCATCAACACATCTGCAGTGGCCAAGCAAAGACGTTTGAGTTTTAACCAACTATCCGCCCACATTAGCTACTCATCTGACTTCAGATGAACATGTCGACTCTTTGGCTGTTGCTGTGATTCTGAGAGAGATGAGTTAGTGGTCTATGACTCGGTTCTGCTGTGGGCTGACTCATGATCCAAAGTGTCTTTGTGATTTGATGGCACTTCACACCAGATGTGGTGCAACCTACTCATCTCCTTTACTTGCTATTGCTTTTACCAAGTGTCACAATATACTTTTATTACAATATAGAAAATACACAATATAAAACCAGCCCAGTTTTTGAGCTGTGATGTTTTTGCATCACAATATTTATATTTAAGTGTCTCAATCCGAATCAGTTTATTATAAGGAATTCTGGTTTTAGGAAGTATGAATATGACCTGTGCGTGTCATTTTTAATGCAAGTGTTCGTGCAACTTTACATTAATTTTTAAGCAAGGTCCAGAGAGTCTTTTAGATACTTTCCTCCATTAGGATCCCTGTGTAACGTTATAATGTGAATTTAAAAACCCTTTCAAACCAATTAAAGAAGTGCGTATGGATTCAAATACAAGCTTTATCGATGCAATGTATCATTTATAAGCAGAAAGCGTTTACTACTGCGAACGAACAGCAGTTGTGTGTGTGGCTTATAAGGACTCAATCTCTTCCCCAGACTCCAGGCTGAATTTCCCTGGCTGACGTCAGCTGACTGTTTTGGCTGTACTAGGCGCTCCGGACACAGCGCTGTTGTAAAAATGCTGCTCTCCGTGCCGCCAAGGACAGGAATCAACCCATATAACAACTATACCAGCAGAACCAGTAAAAAGGTAAAGCGATGTACATATGCGGAGACGGCAGCTGCTCGGGCCGGTAGAAAGAGCTCATTTATCTCGCTTATCTCTGTTGTCTGTGTAATTGCATGAGTGCTCGCTGCAGTGTCCTTGAAAGTGGAACCTGGGAAAGATTGAACGGTATCGTTGCGCGATCGTGCCCGGCAATTTACCGCTTTAGAGTATGCCACCAAAGTGAGCGTGTATTTTAAAAAGTCGGCATGTTAATGATAATTTATCTACTCTGTCGGCCGGGGTGAGAAGTCACAGACTGTACTGAACTTGTGATCGGAAATGTTCGGACTTGCGATATGTAGGGACGCGATGTCTGTGGAAAGGTTGCAACAAATCAGTATAGAGGACTATTAATTGCATTCTATAAAAATGGCTTGAGGACAAAAGAAAATGAGTTTAACCAAGTTTTACGTTGAGTCATTCGCCCCACCCCTAAAATCTTACTACTATGACGGGAAACATTAAGGTTTCGAATTGACTTTGCGGTTGAGGAGACAGAATTGTGTTCGCAATACACGATTTGTGCTGTGGTGCTTTTGAATTATGGACTATGAATATTCAAAGATATAAAAGTATGCTGTTTGTGTGCGTGTGTGTGCGTGTGTGTTTTAAAATGAACGATTCTCCGAAAAAGCAATTACAGTGATATAAAAAAACAAAGTGTATATTTTATATTGCTTGAAAAACTACACAATTACTCCTAAAAACGTTATTTCATACATTTTATGGTTTAAAATTAAGTATGCGTTCCAGTGCATCACATTGTACAACAATGCAACAAGGTATTATTTACATATATAGGTACAGTATATTCATTAGACTAACCCTTGACACATGGTAAACCGAAAATAATGATTTTGACTGAGATTAATAAAGGCATTTTATGTAGATTATGCACATAAAGATGTCTACCATACACTTTTGAGAATGCGGGGGAAGATGAGCGAGTCAGGTGTGCTTGCTTGCAGATTTATACAAAACAGTCTTTATCATCTGCCATCTTCAATGTCCTGAAAAGGTCATCGTCATAGATTATGACAATTGATGTTGCAATAAATTGAAAGTGGAAAGGAAGACAATTGCACAGACGAGATTAAAGTTAGTCATTTTATGAATTATTACCTGCCTGCTGTTTTTGCCAGAGAGAACAGATGAATGGAAATTTACACTGCGGTTTGACATTGATTTAAAGTATGATACACTCTCCACTCATCATCAGTTTCATAAGTGTACGCCCTGTGACCTGGTCCAGCTTGGCTCTTTAAATCACACCCATGCCCACAACAGAATCCAAGAACAACGAATATATACAAGCAGTTGTCAGAGCTCACTCTGTTAGAAGTTGTGGCCACTCATTTTAAATTATATTGGCTTTTTGGAGAAATAAGAGAGGGCTTTAGCTATTGAGTTTCACAGTGTGGAATGTGTTTAACGTTAATGTTAGTTATTCTCATTGTGCAACAATGTAAGATTCTGTGTATGCAAGGAACCAACAAGTCTTAATATAAGTTGGCAGTGAAAGGCTATTGTTGTAATGCGTTCTAGAATTTACCAAGGAATTTCTTTCAAAAACATTTCCAGGATAGTTAACATGGGGCAAAGGAATCAATGTAAGATATATTTAATCAAAACCTGGGTCATGATATGATAATGCTGTGATTCTTTATGTTTAGTGTAATAAGCTGTGATATATCTCTCTTACATCTACATTGGCCTTCAGTTCTTTGTGCAGTTATATAATCTTTTAAAGCATCATGTGTGGCCATAATGATCAAAACATGCCTGCGTATTTAATTTAATGCAATGCTTTCTTTAAAAATAGTTTTATTTTCACCATTTTCTAGTATTTTAACATCTAAAATCCACCTCTTGTTACTTAAAACTATCCGTGGGCTAAATCACAGCCTATGACAGATTTTTTTGTTGCACGCTTCTGTTTTTGTTACACGTTTACATCTAAAGTAAAACAAATAAAGAATAGCTTGAGTAGAGATGTGGAGCTTTGCTCCAGAAATTGTTGAACTGACTAACAGCAGAAGTGCCGTGAGCGCAGCCGCTGAGCAGGCAGGTGTCCAGGCCCATGGTGCATCCTTTCTCATAACTCTCACAGCGGGGACGTGGCTGTCGAGCGCTGGGGTGGGAAGCGTAGGTAGTAGGCTGGAAAGCCGAGCTGGGCAGGTGGGCTCCATGTTTGAGTGGATTTGGCCCTCGGTCCCTCAGCCATCAGACAGAACCCCACAAACCTGGTGGCAGCCAAGAAGACAACAGCTTGTTTATTATCATTTAAACTGAGAAGGTGTCTGTCAGGATGTTGCTGTGGAATGTAAATACAATGCCACAGTCTTGTAGAAGCTTTGGGCAGTACTGAAGCTGAAGGGCTTCGGCTTGCAATGTCAAAACTCTGGCATTGGGTGATGTCAGTTTGCCCCTTCACCTGCTGGAAGGGGCTTGATGACCTATCATTGCTTATTGGGTTTAAATAAAAGCTAGGGGCTCAAAGCCTGAAGGTGGCCCAGTTACTTGAGAAGGGAAGGTTGTTGTTGCTGTAAGGCAAAATAGAGGAAGACCAGCCTGGGGTGGACAACATGTCCATGAGGTCCCACTCGAAGGGTGTTTGAGGGAAGAGTCCTGCAGCCATAGTGCTGTGAGGTCATAGGCTCCCACTCCAGATATTTTGGACTTGCCGTAGCTATGTAAAAATGCAGAACGGCACAGAATGTCAAGTGTGGGTAAACTAGTAGGTGGGTTTTTCTGTGACACTGCAGTTCTCACAGTGTGGGCTGAGAGGAAGATAAACCTACTAGCTGTGAGGCTAAAGGCCTGTTCACAACAGGAATGAAACCTAAAAGCAAAACAAATTGCAGGAGGAAGGTCTATTTACACCAAGTGCAACAAAAACATGTCATGTAGTTGCTTTAATGCAAGATAACACATCTGATGACACAAGATTTGCATGCTTTAATGCAAGATAAAATCAGATGACAATGCCAACGTTTGCTCTTAATTCTAACAGGCTCTTCATTCAAAACAATATTTCCACAGTATGTGTAAACATTATCAAAAGACATTTTTAGAATTTTTTTGGGCTGTGAGGGTGTTCAGCCACTGGTCTCTAATTTCCTAATTTAAGTGCCCCAAACTTAGATAGGCTGGCTAAGCCCTGTGGGTCTGCTAGGCACTGCCGCACTGACTCACCCAACTGCTGCCAGCTCTAGCGGAATAAAATTCTGTGCAGAAATAAACACTCTGTGGGGTGGCAAAATGTTGCAAGTAATTTTACACAGTATGAATATTTGGCAGATCATTAAAGTGTTCTAAAGATTATTTGCCCTTTCAGCCAATGAAATTGCAGGGAAAGCAAAAATTTATTTGCAGTGTTAGATGAGATAAAAGATTCACACAATGCAAAATACAGTACATTGTGAAGTTTGAATTTTAATGTCAGAACGAGGTTTATGCAGCTGATGGGAATTTACACAAATATTTGAAACTCAGAGTAGTATATTTAGCGTATGTAGATTAGGATTCTGCCAACGGAGTCAGTTTCTGTTGCCACTGCCAGAGATGTGTGTTCAGAATTGTCCTTCGCGAGATGGATGAGTTGATCACTGCTGAAAGGCACAGTTTTGAAAACCAAGCAGCCTTCCTCTCCTTCCCACACTCTTGGCATGCAGATTGCGCAAATAAATGACCTGGAATTCCTGGAATTCCCTTCTCAAACATGGATCCTGGGTTACTGGCTGTACTGGCTATTTTATTTATTTCTCATATAAACTCATTCTGACAATCTGATGAGCCAAAGGATTTTACGAATACAGACAAAGAGGTTGATAAAAAGCCTGAAAATATGTAATTCTGATTTGTGAGTGTAACTTGGAAAAGGGTTGAGAACTCTGAGAAACTGAGGCACTGCCCCTCCCCCTTCCCTTTTAAACCAATGAACCATGTTTGGGTAACAAATTGCATATTTCCCAAGAATCACCATATATGTGATTTAGAAACAGAGGCTCGATCCACTTCTCTGGGGAAATTACAAGACAAATTTCTGCTTTCTGTTAGACATTAGCAGTGAGATCATACTGTGTTGGGTTTTGTGATCACAGTATTTTTTATTAGAAGCTGCATAAAAATTCTCAATTCCCTCCCCTTTATTTATTACATCTCAAAGTTAGCTAAGGTGTGTAACTTCTGGGCCACTAATGGCACCAATTGCAAACGTAATTCCAAACGTAATTCCAAATACTCTGTCATTGGTCGAACAAACAGATAACTCCCCAAACGCCTGCAATATCTGAGCGCCAAAGTGTTTATTTTTCAGGTAAATGGCTTACTTATATTTGTTGCTGCATTTTAATGTATCTTAAGGATACAAATGTATTTCAATAAAAAATGACACAGTTCACCTTTTTACAAAAGCACATTCGATTTACATTGTCTCATTCTGCATTTTAAACACAGGAAGTTATTTCCACTTGCTAAGATGCACTATACTGCAGTGTGTGGCGGTAGGTTGTTAAATTTCCATATTTCACTGCAAAACCCAAATAACCCATCAGAATATTGCACTCTGTGCAGCAGGGAGTGGTAGACAGACCATTTATTTCCAGTCACAGTCACACCTGGTACCGTCCCTTTAGATGCAGATCCCCTGCTAACCTCTCGGAGCTGCTTACTGCCTCCTGTGACCTCTATTTCTGTGAGCTGGAGTGGCTGGCCTTCCCCAGAGTCTGCTCTACAGTCACTGCATTGGAGTAATCAAGAGAGGTGCAAACCAGCCACGCTCTCATTACCACGCTGCGCATATCTATGGAAATGAAGAGGGAGCCTATAGCCAGTTCCACTGCAGTGCTGTTTTCAAGTGCAAATAAGGGAAGTCTCGCTGATTTCATTATGGAACAGCTAAGATGTTCAAGGGCAGGTTTGCAGATATTGATTAGTTGTTGACAAGGATTTGTTCCGCATTCAGGTGCATTGAACCCAACCTGACGTAAAAGGAGTGCAAAAATAAAGGTTCTGAACCATTTTTTTGAACCATTTTTTTGGCTGTGTGTTTCCATAAAAAACATCTGCAGAACCTCTCTTTGTAGTGTAAAAAGGTTCCATAGGCTATAAAAATGTAAGAAAGAAATGGTTCTTTTAAGAACCTTTCCCTGAATGGTTTTTGGGGACCAAAAATGGTTCTTCTGTAAAGAACCTTTTGTAGCACCTTTATTTTTAAGAGTGTAGTCGCACCAGAGGAACTGTGATGCATGAATCACTGTCAGGGTGGTTGTAGATTCACAGGAATGTCTCCACGATATATATCACATGCTTTGCATGAACAAGAGTTGAAGCTGCATTTAACAGATGTGCCTGAAAGGAAAGACTTTTGTATGGAGTCTATGTAATTCAATTCCCTCATGTTTAGTTAAAACAAGCCTTTTTAACTGTATAGTGCATAGCTAACCTTTCTCACATAGAGTCTCGCTTTCTCAGTGAAAATACGCTTTAAAATGATCGAGTGAGCAAATTCTGACAAAACGTATCATTCTCAATTATAAAAATGATGCATGCAATAAATAATTGCATTTTTAATTATTGAAAAGCAAAAAGGTGTCTTTTAGGGTTGGGGTTTGTCTTAATCTACAGTAATTAAACTTAGCTTTAAACATTAAACAATAGAAGCTCATAGTATGTCCTCATTTAGATATACAAGTGCCAGTGTGTGTGTGTGTACATAACCTCAGGTTGCTCTTAGGGGACTGTTATAATTATACTGTACATTACCATGGATAAAAGCATCTGCTAAATGGCAGCTTGCTGTTCACGTTCTTAATAAACATCCATTTTGAAATCCAACACAAACGTAATTTTAATATAATAACAGTTCATAGTCAAAGTATAGTTTATATAAAAGAACATGCAAACAATTAGTCCACAAGATCAGCAACTTTAAAGTAGCAATTTCTGAAACGCAAGATGAAAAAAGATGGACATGCACATTTTAAGGTTAACCAGTTTACACCCAAAAATATTTGAGGATTAGACTGGAATGTGGCAGTTTGACTGCAACAACACATCCATCTTTATCAGTGTCACTGATGGGCCTCAGCTAACAGGGAACATTCTCAGAACATTGGCTAATGTTCTCCAAAAGTTCTCTCAAAAAGTTTTTGCAGTAACAGAATGTGTTTTAAACATAGAATTAAAAAAAGTTTGAATATCGTTCTTATTCCTAAGCAATAATGTTAAAGCAACGTCTAAAAAATGACGTATTGAACATTCTTAGAACTTAAAAAATAGCAACGTTTAAACGTTTTTGTTGCTTAATGCAAATGTTAGGGAAACATTCTCATAACCTATAACTGCTAGCTGGGTTGTGGTTTGTAGCGTGCAGTGTTTGTGGGGAAGACCGGTGTTGTTAGGTGTGCAGCGCCGCTCAACCTTGAACGGGGTTGCAGGGCAGATGGGCTTAGTGGGGGGCAGTGGTTCAGTCATCTGTTTTCCCATGCAGAGGCAGATCTAGCCGAATAGAGCAGCTCTAATGAGACAGTGCTTTCTGACTGCACCCAGCACATGAGAGGGATTAGCTCTCAATGCTAACAAGCTCAGATCTCAATTAGACAGCCTTCTCTAACCAAGTTCAACCAGCTCAAGAGGAGAGCAGAGGAGAGAAGCCCTATATATGACGTGACGGTTTTGGACGTGCCTCTTCTCTCTTCTTTCCAACAATCTCAGCCAAACCAATGAACTTGTGGCATGTCTTAAACTGGCCCATTGTTCCCTCTCTGAGATTTGATTTCACAGGCTTGACTAATTAAATACTTCATCCTTGCCTGCCCCTCTGACTGATGAGGAGTTAATTAGAAAGCTAACAGAACCTCTCAGGAGAAGAAAAGCCCCAGGCTTTGGGCATAACAACATTTGGAGGCAGTTTCTTATGCAGAATCTGTTTGCCTCTTGCAACCCAAATTGCAAATGTGCACCCATATTCACAACACATTTCACTGCTGTAAATGTATGTACATGTTAATGTATGTATGTAATGTTACTTATTTCTAAATCAAATAGAATATTCAATGACAAAAAATGGAGGACAGGACAGGAATTGGATCCATCTGTAATAGATTGGATCGTAAAAAGTGGAAGTTAACTAAAACTATGTCTGAACCGTTACCTAATAGCCTCAAGTTCCTAAGTGACATCAGAGGATAAAGAAAGTCTTTTCAGAGGAAGAGCAAGACATTACGACATTTTTGCCAAAGATTCGGAAACCATTGACACAGTTTATGTGCAATAACAAACACTGATGAATCATGCACAAGAAGACCAGCAATATGCATTAAGAAAGTCAACAGTGTTAGATTTGACGTAAAACTGTGACATAACTTTTACATTTATGCATTTGGCAGACACTTTTATCCAAAGCAACTTACAGTGCATTTAAGCTATACATTATATCATTTTTGTTCCCTCTGAATCGAACCCACAGCCTATGCGCTCCTAATGCAATACGCTACCAACTGAGCTGCAGTACAGGAACTGTATTGTAATATATATGTAGCTTTTGCTCTAAAAAAAAGTTCCTTTTTATCTACTGCAGCATTTTTAGATTGCAATGTTTTGCTCTTTGTTATAGTGTTTATTTGTGGCTTGGCACAGTTGAGTTAAATATGAAACTAATTTACTAAGTCCTGGGGCATTTTTAAAAGCCAAGATCTGAACACATTTTCTTTTAATAAGATTAAAGAAAAACTCATCAGAATTGTAATCTTTTGAACCATGTTTTATTGTATCATATCTGTTTTAACAGCAGGCATATGCCTCCTCCACCCAGCAGATGGCACCACCCAGTCCTAACACCACCACCAGCAGTAATGGAAGCAGCAGTGGTGGGGACCAGCTGAGCAAAACCAACCTGTATATCCGCGGCCTCCATCCAGGAACCACAGACCAGGACTTAGTCAAACTGTGTCAACCGTAAGTGTCTTCAAGCTATCCCTTGCTTCATATATATAAACAAACCTAGGATTTAGAATGGTGGGAATTACAGTAGAGTCAGGTTCATAAAGTGAGGGTATATAATGAGACAATGGCTGTATCTGAATATCCTACTTTTCATATGTAATAAATTATAAAGAACATCTCATCTGACATATCTTCCATGTTGACATTGTCCTTCCCCTGGTAGAAAAGAAAAACCTTCAATATCTGTTATCATTTCAATAGTTTCTCCTTAACAGCAATCAGATTAAACGGAGAACAAACAGAGACCCTAGGTTCTACTTTTTTTTGTATCTGTGTAAGTATTCAAGTATCCTACATGGGTATTTAAACATCCTACTCGTTTTACTTACTGTTTCCTACATACTTGGCAGCACTTTGTGCATATTTAGGTGCAGTCAGGATTGAGAAACAGGAGGAGTACATAAGAAACACAGAGAAAGAAAGATTCAAACACTAAGCGTCCTGATTTGACCCTTCACAAGAGGTTGGAAATGTTCTGCTGGCAGGTCATGTTGACATGAATGCAAATTCAACTGGGATTTAAGTTTCTGGATGGCCTTATGCAACACCTTGCAGTATATGTGGTGCAAATCATACATTTTTATTCATTAAACATTTTTTACATATTTTAAAATTTTGCTGTGAATCTTAAGTCGTTGGCCATCTTGGAATTTGTTCTAAAATGTGTTTTTGTTGGTACAAGTGCATCACTGTGGATTCATCTTTTGGAATAATCTTGTATTTGTCACCATTAGACTTTTCCTTTGCGTTCATGGTAGACGACGCTTTGGTTGAATGTGGAACTTTAGCGTCACAAACCTGTGGCAAAGTCAACAGAGGTTTGGGTTTAAACGGAGCTCTGTTGACCGACTGCAGTGGTTCTGACCCCCATCCCCCCTCCCACACACAAAATGTACTTCCTGTTTAGTTTGATAAAAGGAAGAGTTTAAAAAAAATTCACTGCTATTGCTTTTCCAACAAAAAAGTTTCAAAATACAAAGTTAACACAAAAACATTCATATTCACATATGAAAACATATTGTACCACTTTTACCTCTTATAACCCATGTAAAAAACCTTTTTGGTGTAAATGTAGGCAGATCGTATCAAGTCATATTTTTTTCTTATTTGTGAATAAAACCAGTTCATTTTTTATGATGACTGTAAATCTTTAATCACACTGCCAAAGAAGTAGTAGCCAACCGAGTGTCTTTCATATTCAATTTGATGTGACTTTTGTAGGGCAATGAAAATGTGATGCACCCTTCGTAGCTTTACTGAGGTTTATGTCTAATTTTAAGATGAACTGGTCGTATATTTAAGCTGGAGTTGGAAGAATGCGTAGAGATTTGAGAAGCAGTGCTGGAGAGGCCCTCTCATTCTGAGCATTCTGGAAGAAACGCCTGAGATGAGGCTGCCCAGCCCTACAGGAAACTCTGAGCCCAGGGGGAAAGAGAAAGACAAACAAGGGTAACAGCTGGGAGAGAGAGCAGACGAGAACTTACTGGTTGTGTGGGTTGGGGATTGGGGGGGTGGTGGGGGTGTGCAGGGTGAGAGAGAGAAGACGGGAGAGAGAGATTTGCAGTAGTGTGTGAGAGAAGAATACAATTTTTGGTGTCAGGTGTATTTTAGCAAATCAGTTGTGTTTTCTCAAGTCATTTCTGTTACAACAAACTAGAAGATAACAATTTAATAGTTTGATTTTTTAAATATAAGCACATGACTCATATGGCTCATGACTTTATCAATGTATTCATTCCTCTGCTAAGCATTGAACATTCATAGCACTATACTGTACTTGTTAAACTACATGTGGTAAACGTTATGCGGACAGACATTAAAATACATTTTTACTTTAAATTTACTTTCTTCATACACGTTTCTGGTCTTACTGTATGTGATTCATCAGCTGCAAAAAAGAAAAATGTCACAATTACGTAAATAAATTGACAGTTTTTTCCTCTAAGTGCCCTGCCAATCCCTCACCACAGGTCAATATGAAAACTACTTTCTTCTCGCAAAGGGTCAAGCTACATCCGCACACTAATCCCTGCAGCCCAGCTCATACTGCCTGCTTGACCGTGACTTTTGGCTCTCACACATGACTAGCTGTCCCTCCAACCCTGGGCTGCACTGGGGCAAAGCAGGCTGTATTTCCAAGCGGCAGACTTCTTGGAAAAAGGGAAAAAGCTACGTACGTTTGTGAAATAAGAGACATGTACAGACGACTTCTTAGAACTTTTTTTGTAAATTGGTCAACCTGTTCTAAACCCAGCTAGTTATTTTAACATTACTTTTGATGTTTAAATAACTATATGTTTGTTTGTATTTGAATAAATATTTGGACATATTTAAACCTACACTGTGCACTACGTAAGTGGTTGTTTACCTGTGTCCACCTGCGCTGTTTCTTTTCTACGTAAACACGCACAAATATCTTCATTTTTAGTGTCTTGTGAAACGCCCTCCCTGATTTTAAAATGTCTTGTCAAAACAAAAACCTTTCAAAATGGGTCTCTGGACTCCTGCGTTTATTTCTTTCCACCTTTTTAAAGCATAAAACAGCCTCTATAATGATTAAATAAAAAACTTAAAGTAAAGTTTTCTCAGTGGTCTCATTTTACCTGCACCTATATTACAGATTACCATTTTTATAGGCTGCTTTGGTTGAGTTTAGTTCAGTGATTAACATCAGCGTGGGATGCCGTGCGCAGGCAGTAGGACCCGGCAGAGCACGGCAGAGGGCATTGTTAGTCGATTGTTGTGGATCTCAGCCAGAGCTGCACAGAGCACACAAGGAGAACTCTCAGGTTACACTGCTAGCACATGCCTGGAAAGAACCCTACAGCTGCAGGCCTCCTCTAATCCATAAACACAAACCTACGGTAATATACGGTTATATACCGTACCTGTGTTGTGCTGTGGCAGTGCCTCTTAAGATATGCGAAACAGTATGAACTTTGTGTGGCATCCATTATTCAAAGAGCGTTATCATTTGATCACAGTTTTCCCCACAGTACTGGTGTCCTCATCGAGATTTCATGCAAATGATTCCTGAATATGTGGGCCCACTGAAGGCTGCGTTGCATTGTGAATGGAGCGGTGCCCTGCGTTTATGGGTTTTCGTGCCCCCGCTGCTTGGCTGTTTCCGGCTTAGATTACTTTGGCTCCTCCAAACCGCGTTTGACCTTATAAAATATCAGCTACCCATCAGAAAGTCTAATGAGTTTGGGTGTGTTTATTATAAGGTTGTTAGAAATTTTGATGTTATACACAAAATAAGGGGTTTATCCATCTAAACCAAATGTTTCTCTTTTTTTGTACTGTAAAGCTATGGAAAAATAGTGTCTACCAAGGCCATCCTTGACAAGACCACCAACAAGTGTAAAGGTAAGACGAACACAATGATGGTAAAGTTATCAGGTGCGTTTCATCTTCAACATTTGAGTGCTCTTCAAATAAACATCTCTTTTAGCGCTATCAAATGTGTGCCGATGCAACAGAAATTGGATTGTTATTGCATAACCCTACATCTGTCAAGTGGACCAATGCTATTACATTCGTGTGTGTGTGTGTGTGTGTGTATGGTTAAACTTGACCTGATAGCTATTTTCTCATGTGGGACAGAGATTACCAGTGGGAGCTAAGGTGCAAAGGAGTGATAGGCAATGCTATTGGCTTAACGACTAAACTCTAAGCAGTGATCACTGATCCTGTATGTGTGTGTGTGTGTGTGTGTGTGTGCGTGCATGCTCAGGCTATGGCTTTGTGGATTTCGACAGCCCGGCCTCTGCGCAGAAAGCGGTGACGGCGTTAAAGGCCAGTGGGGTTCAGGCTCAGATGGCAAAGGTAAGAGGCAGTGAAACTAAACATCCTGTTCTTCAACTGCTCATAGGCGCAGAGCATATTTAAAACAGTTTAGACAAGGCAGCACCTCTGCCATACCCTTCAGCTTCAACCAAGACATTTTTTTTTTTAGGTTAATCGTGCTTGCTAAGGCATACTTAGCAAGTTAAATTTCTTAAGCTGTCAGACTTATGTTTTACCTGGGGGATGATACAACACGTGGAGCAGGGACGTGAGACATAGGGGCTACAGTGTCATAGAGATTTGGGAGTATGCTTTTTAAATTGGGCCAGTAAGCGACCCCCCAAAACACCCTACAGTTCTTGAGCAACCACACAGGAAAGTACTAAAACACTCAGAACACCTTAGTAACCACATAGCAACACCCTAGCAACACCCTTGCACCACGACAGTGAGTTCAGCGTAAGCAAGCACTGCACATACTGTATTTTCCTCAGAATTCAGTATTAATTTGTGGACACTGTTGTCTTGGACATGTTATTCTTATCTTTAACAAACGCCCTGTAATCGACAAAAGTGTTTCCCGCCCGCACAACATCCACAGCTATCTAAAAGGAAAACCAATTAACACTGAAAGTAATTGCCGCCAATCACTAAGGTGTGGGATGGAATGGTGATTTTACTTAACACTTGGCCTGTCTGTGGGTGTTGAGCCATGAAAATGGAGCCGGTGTCCCCATTAGGCTCATGCATTGAGTCAGTCTGCCATTGAGAGCAGTTCAAAGTAAGTGCCTGAGGAGTATTTGTCCTGTTTCTGCTCCTGCTTGGTTCTCCTGCTTCACAAAGAGATTGTGTGTTCTCTCTCTCACCCGTGGCTGAGTCACTGTCTGAGCAGCTTGGCTGGCGAAGCCGCATGCCCTCCGTAGAGCACTACAACCCTGCAGGCCAACGCTGCTCCTACCCGCCAACCACTCGCACAGTTCCGCTGTGCCACTCCAGGTCCTTCCCTGGTAGAGACGAGCCTCTCACTGATATTTTTCATTTTAATAGAATCTCTTTACGTTTATGTAGAGTATTTAAGTTCTGTATCAGTGTGGAAGGGCGACCTTTAGCTTTTTCCCCTCACATCATCAGCCACAGGTCCTAATTACAGCTCTTTTAGAGTCTTTTAGTGACCTGACCTATTTAAGAATTTTTCGAGTCTGTTTCCGTGGCGATCGTGATGGATTTTTCTCCTGCCGTTCGGAGGGAAACGGTACATGGAGTCTTGAAAAACATGTCCAGGTCACGTTGCACAAGCATCAAAATAACAAATGACATTTTGCATAAAGAAAATTAAACCTATTTTTGGGTTTCCTAAGATGCAGTATTTTTCCATGGTAATATTCTTGACAACTAAGTAAGAGTGTTTGTAAAACACTTATTTTTGGTTTGTAAAAACATTAGATTTTCATTAGCTTCTCATTACTGTAAAACAGTATTATTTACTGTAAACGTTTTACAATTTTTACAATTTTTACAATTTAAATCACTATGAAATAAAGGCAGTACAATGAATCCTAGAATTATTTATAAATACTTTAATGTATAAACAGTGTTATATTTAAATTCTACTTAAGAAATGTCTTAATATTTTCACATTGCACTAATAAAATAAGTGGGACCGATTGTGCTCAGTTGTCATTAAACTAATGATACAATCTTAATGGTCCTAAAAATAAGCTGTTTATTTAAGGTCAGATATAATTCGTATTTATTTAGATGTATTATATATGATGACTCGGACATGTTCTTGACAGGGTTTGTGAGATACACCCGCCCCTCTCAAGATGCGATTAGATCAGTACAGAGATCACCTTCATCGCAGGTCAATGCAATTAGACATTCATTATTCATGATGGAGAGATGAACTGGTAATGCATTTACGGCTCATATTTTAATCTCATCTGCACACCAAAGCGATGAATATGCAAAACAGCAGCAGGGAGAGTTAGAGGTTTGCTATCTTGCAGCTATCTTTACTGCCGTTCTGGTTTGTTTATGCAGGTAACAACTCATGCTTCAGTGATAACGAACAAAATTAATTTGAGCCGCATAATATGATTAGGGGCTTTTGAGATGCTACACTAAAACCTTCAGCTCATGCTTTTTGCAGGAACTGCGTAATCTGCCAAATGCGTGCAAGCGCAAGATTTGCGTGGCTGTTAATTTGAAGTAAGACGAGGAGCCACTTTGTGCTGTTTGCACATTTGCTGTCAAATGTGCAGCTTCAAATGAAGCTAATTGGGTGTTTATATGGTAATTAGCTGACTCGGTACAGGACTGGAAAACGGTTTAAATTTTGACACATTTTACCTGAAAAAAAAGTCAAACGAACTGCTGTCAAAATACTTGACAAATATGGCAAACAAAGGCAAATAGAAAAAATACATCTTATTCTAAATATTATTCCAAGTAAGTATCCCTCCATTTTTGTTTTCTCTTTAGTAATCATGGCTAAAGTGATAGGTTTATTTGGCTTCCACTATGTGAAACTGTATATTGCTGACCAGGGTTACAAGATAAGCCCAATATTTCATCTTTGAACTTGTGCGCAAGATTGAACAAGAGAAAAACCAGTTTTATCTGCCAAATCTACCGCACAAACTTACCACATCAGTACACATAGCTGTTGGGTCAGCAGTTTTTTCCTACTGTCAACTTCTGAACTCATTCACAATCTTTCCTTTGTTTCTGAGTTACAGGATATTTTACAATAAAAACATTGTTTCAGTACAATATAAAACATTTTATAATGTAAAACGTACTGTATTTGTATTTAGAAATATGCATCCTAAAATGATAGATTCTAATCTGTCTTATGAGACATACTGTACGTTCTTAAAAATGAAGGTTCTTCACACTGATGCCGTAGAAGAACCATTTTTTCCCCAAAGAACCATTCAGTCAAAAAGAACCTTTTTTTATTACTTTTTTATAGTCTTAAGAACCTTTTACACTACAAAGAACCTTTTGTGAAACAGAAATGTTTTACAAACGTTAAAGTTCTTTATAGAACCAAAAGCCTTTTCTGTGGCATCGTTTAGCATCTTTATTTTTAAGAGTGTATGTTTATATATAATAAAAGAGAGCTGGCACTATATTCTCAAGAAAAGAACCACACTGCCTTTCTTTTGCTTATTACATCACTCTCTTTCTCATGACCTCTGCAGCAACAGGAACAAGACCCCACCAACCTGTACATCTCCAACCTGCCTCTGTCTATGGATGAGCAGGAGTTGGAGAGCATGCTCAAACCCTTCAGTCAGGTGATCTCCACACGCATCTTACGTGACGCAAACGGCACCAGCCGTGGAGTGGGATTCGCCAGGTATGCCTCAACAAATTGTTAGATGACAGATAAAAACAGGAATTTACTACACCCTGTTTTTTGCTACACCCACTTTTGCCACCCTGTTTGAAATATCTAGGGCATTACTGTCACTTTTGTAGGCATTTTTGCCCCAAGCCCTTGTTAGTTTCTGACCCTTCTGGTGACTCATGCATATAATCTGACGCTATCATTGTTAATATTTGATTAATAATGCGTCTACAATTACTCTTTGTAAGGATGGAATCGACTGAAAAATGCGAGGCCATCATTCAACATTTTAATGGCAAATACATCAAGACTCCCCCTGGAGTAGCAGGTACCATTTTGTACCACAATCAGATTGTGTCTGTTTGCTTGCAGCCTGAATAGTTTGTTTTATATTGGGGATTGTGTTGACTGATGATTCTGTCTGATCGACTCGGAGAGCTCGTGGCTAAAATGATATGTTTGCGTTTAGTGCCTACAGAACCCTTGCTGTGTAAATTTGCGGATGGGGGACAGAAGAAGCGCCAGAATTTGGGGAAATACCATCAGAATGGGCGGCAGTGGCCAAGAGAGGGCGAGACTGTGAGAGAGCTGCTTTCTTTACTGTTGCAAAACAGAAGAGTTTTTTTTATGTTAGAAGAGTATACTCACTCTCATGTCATCCCAAATCCAGACTTTCTTTCTTCCTTGGAACACAGAATGAAATTTTAATGATTCTTCAGAATATCTTCTTTTGTATTCGACAGAAGAAGAAAGGGGTTTAGAATGACATGTGGGTGCAAGTTCATTTTGAGGTGAACTACACCTTTAAATCATTCCTTAGTCTAAGTCTTGACTGTCTCTCTCTTTCTCACGCACAAACAGGGTGGAATGACTCTAACATATGACCCTACCCCTGCTTTACAAAATGGGTGGGTTCAGAGTTTATCACTCAGCACTGGAAAGATTGCTTCACTTCAGCAATGCTGTATCTCATGCTATCATTATGAAAGAGTGCAAGCTGTTTTTTAATGTCTTTGTCGCCCCCTGCAGGTTTTACTCTCCTTCCTACAGCATCGCACCTAACAGACTCATTGCTCAGACCTCAATTTCTCCATACATGCACTCACCTGTTTCCACCTACCAGGTATGAGTGGTCCCCGTGTTACTGGCTCCCTATTACTATTGTTGTGCTTTGCTGTGTATACCTGGAGTACTGCACTTGTATTGCCAAACAATTCTCTCATTATTTTATTTCATTATTTTATATCATTTCCATGGAACAGAGCGGTTATAGTTGGTGGTAGGCTTACCTCAGTTTATAGCTGTGCTCAAGCTAAAAAAAGAACCAGATAAGAGCCCATATGTCTCATGCACTATATTTAAAGTTTCTTTTCTTTTTCAATGACAAATAGTAGCATAAAAGATTAAGAAGTGAGGGTGAGTAAATAATGATAAAATTTAATTTTTAGTGAACCGTCCCTTCTTCTGCCTGATGAACACCTGTGTGTATATTCCCAAATGTTGAATCTAAATTTGCGTTTAACGTTTTTTAGGTACACAATCCATCCTGGATACATCACCAGTCTTACCTCATGCAGCCCACAGTAAGTCTACCTGCTATTCCATTTCCTCAGCGCTAATTTCTAAAGCACCTCTACCACTCTGGCTTTCTGTTCTCACTCTTTTCCTGCGCACAGGGTCCCGTCCTCACGCCCACAGTGGATCACACTATGACCATCCAACCCACGGCCATAATAGGGCCTCTAACACAGCAACTCAGCCACCTTTCCCTGGGCAGCACAGGCACGGTATGCCCCGCCCCCACAGAGAATTCATTGCAAATATCACAGAAATATTGTTCCAGAAATATCACAGAAATATAGCTCAGTTGGTAGTGCAAAGACCGTGGGTTTGACTCCCAGGGAACACACACACTGAAAACATGTATGGCTTGAATGAACCTTAAGTCGCTTTGGATAAAATCGTCTGTCAAACGCAAAATTTAAAACGTAAATGAAAAATATTATGGCTATAATCAAACTCATAAAGGATATTTTACAAAAGTAGGACACTACAATCCAATTAACAAAATGCTCTGGGTAAAATTATAATCATTTCAACCCCTCTGTTTATGTTTGTGCTTGTACTGAATTTAAACCAATTCTTTGATGTGAAGAATCAGTGGTTAAAGGCATTTGACTGCAATTGTTGTTTCAATATGTGTTTGTCCTCAGTACATGCCTGCAAACACAGCTATGCAAGGGACCTACATACCACAATATGCCCAAGTGCCTCCTTCAGGTGTAACAGCAGAGGTATGACGCATTTGCATGCGGAATGATTTAAAGTGTTTCAAAGCTCGATTCATTTACTGTCAGTGATGCTGACCTCATGCCACATGCAGGAGAATAGCGTCCAACAGCAGCAGGTTGCCATAGAGACGCCCACAGACCATACAACATACTCCTACCAGCATGGCAAGTGAAGAGGAGGTGGGCTACTTGTATCTCTAATGGAAAGAGAGAAAAACAATTTGTTTATTCACAAAATAATAATCTGTTGTAGACGATGCATTCACATGTGGGCTGTCAATTAAAAAGCAAATTAAGTTACTTTGAAGCCAAAATTTAGCGTAAAGTTAATTTATTTAAATAATTACCTTATATGGCGACTGATCAATCCGGCTGATATCAACAGTCGTGGAGAACATTCAGAAATATTACGAATAAAGCTGTAATAGACAATTAAAAAGCGGCTTTAGGGTCAATATGTCTGTATGGGTATCACGTACAGACCACATTTTATAAACCAAACTAATCCGTTGTTGCCAGACATAGCAACTTTTTAGACAATTTTTAAAACGCCTGCAAATCTATCGACTTGAATCTTTTAGTAGACTTTATAGTGCACTAGTTTGTTATCCAGACGAAGGCTGTGCGTGAGAAACAAAGTAAGACGCTTCAGACTTTCTCTCTAAATTATCATTTTGCATTGTATTGTATGTATAGTCGAAATCTTTACACACCGTGCTCTTTACTTTAAGTGTGTGATGATTTAGACGACGTTATAAATGAGGATTTTAGCATAGCAGCGGAAGTGACCGCTGGTTAATATGTCTTAACGGCTCGCTACATGGAATACAAATATAACGTGATGGCGTCATGAATATGCTTATTTGCATATGACGCCAATCTGGCAACATTGCGGCTTGTCGATCAGGCTTTAGCTATTTACCATTGTTTTATTGTATTTGTTTTATATATTTATGTTGTATAGTTACAGAATGATGTGTTTGAACGTTGCATGTCGCTGTTTTTTCAACGTCTCTTGGCAGGAACGATATTATTCATTATCAAAAGATATTACTCTCTCTCTCTCTATATATATATATATATAAATATACCCACACATATCTACATATATGTGTATCTGTGTGTGTGTGTGTGTGTGTACCACACATATCTAGATATATGTGTATCTATGTGTGTGTGTGTGTATGTATATGTATTTATATATACTGAAACAAAAGTAACATTTTGTTTTTACCCATCATTTTATCTTGTATGATAATTGTATGCTTTTTCTTTTCCAAATTCTTAGAGTGATGGAGGACACTGGATATTGAACAACCTGTCCTGACATGAAAAGATATGGATAAAGAATAAAGGAACATGTCTCTTTCTGGTGAAAGGAAGCAGACATTTATTGTGATTTTTTGTTGTTGTTGAGAAAACCAACCAATAATGAAGCTAAAACCTATTTTAGTAACAGTAAAAAAAGACTTGGATGGAGAAAGCTATGACTACAAAATGTCAACTTCACATAAAGCTAAGGAAGCTTTTTAACACAAAGACTCACGTACACACACATAAAACACGCACACACTCCAACACACATTGAAAAATATTATTTTTCTGCAATTTTATTTTCTAAAACATTCTGCAAAGCCGGAATGAAACAAAAACAATGTTACAGCACCATGTGTCATTTTAATTTCATTTAAAGTCTTTTGTAAAATTCTTTAAAGATTTTGTTGACTGCTTTTGAACTGTTTGCTGCAGGAGGAATTTTGTACATAAAAACGATGTTTTTGCAAAGATCTTGCTGCATTTTCTTAAATATCAGTTTGAAGAAAAACCTGAGGAACCTGCTTTTAAACTGCAGCCAAGTCGTTTTAATAGATCTACAAAAATATGTGAAAAATATTAAGAGCATTGCAAAAGCACTCATTATTTCAAGCAAGTGAGACAAGATTGAATTCTGTATCCAAGACCTCACATCCCCTTAGTAAAAAAACGTTTTTCCTTCCAAAATGCTGCTTTATCTTGTAAGTTAGGTCATGCTCTGTTTAAATGTTGAGATTTATTTTTGTATTTGAAAATGATTTTTTTAAAGAAAATTTCAAAGAGAAGCTATTTGGATGATAAACTTTTGTATAACTTTGTTTTCATGCCAATGGTTCTGTCTTGTTCATACATGAGTTGTATTTTCTTTTCATGCGTTGTAAGGAGTGTTCCACCAACATTGTAATGTAGACCTGTAAATTAATTTCTCTGGCCTTGGTGAACTTTAATAATGAGAAGTGTGTTTGTCAGGAGTTGTCCCATGAGATATAAAATGGCAATATAATGAAAAATAAGAGAGCTCTTCTCTTTTTAGTGGAACACTCCTCTTTGTTTGTTTCATTGTGACGAGGTAAAAGATTCTAGACTGGAAAAATGATTATTCATGTTGCTCTACATGCATATAAATCCAAGATCAGTGAACAGGGCGATTAAATTCAATGATGTATGAAATCAAATATAATACTATACATTTAAAGATAATTGCATAAAATAAGGCTTATTCTGTCATGTGAACAGGTAAAATTACTACAATTATTTTATCATCTGTCACTTTAAAAACATCTTGAAAATCTTCAGTAGGCATCTATTGTACAAGGAATCTCCACACCACCATTATAAAAATATAATACTTTACATCTTTTCTTAACTTCAGAAAAAAGGTATAAGTCTTTTCTTGCTTTTTAGATTTTATATTTTTTGCTGAGGTTTTCGACAAGTGTCAAGCTTCCATAATGATTTATAAAAACTTCTAATTATTTATCATTTGATACACACATAACCATAGGAATTTATTTCCGGAAAGATCTGCTCCACATACAAAACCAGATAATAAAAGGTAAAAAAGGAGTATTAAATATGTCTTAAATTTAACCGTATAGTTACTGTATATACAAGAATTGTCAATATTCTGGACAAAAATCTAGAAACAGCAGGTTGCCAAAAATAGTTCACTTTCTTACACAAAATAAAGAACAAAATGAACTAATAAAAACTCAAGATGTGACAACGCTGGGGTTGAGAATTTTATAAACCAAAAAGGTAAGTCTGACTTTAAACTCCATATATAGAGCCATTAAATACTGATAAACACCATTGATGAAGAACTCCCATCTCTCCCAAACCATACTGAAGTCATAAGCATTGCAGTTGAAGAGCTTTTGATCACAAATGTAACATTTTAATCTGAAAAATAAAAAAATATTTGCAACAAAGCAGCCATCTTCTGGACCACTAATACGTTTTAGCTATTTATTGAAAAGAAACGGTAGCACTAGCTACTTCATTCTGTAGTTTCTGTATAAAACATACAAGAATCAAATGTCACAAACAAGTAAAACACTGTCTCCTGTTTGGAAAGCACTGAGCGAGTCTGTGATTGTCAATTTGGGTTGTTTTACTAATAGCAAAGTGCAAATACCACATCAATGCTCCTCTATTAGAACGTAGAACAGCATTTGCGCAAACCTGCACATAAAAATTCTTGTGTTCGCACAAAATTCACCTCCCATCTTACTGTAACATTTATGACTTCAGATGAGTTGAGATCAAACGAACTTCCTGCCAAATAACAGAAACGACTGATGCGAAATGAAATCATTTGAAGTCATGCTAAGACGGGCCTCATAAATGAAAGCCACCTCAGATAAAAGGCAGCAGAAGAAAATGTAGAAAATAGAAAAATAACATCCTTCCACGGTCAGTCAAAGTTTGTTTGCCTGCTAAGCAACAGTATATCAAGTTATATGGTGTTATAAAGGGGCATTAAACCAATGCCCTGGCCTTTATAGACTGATACATAGTGTCCTTCAGGTGAATCTCCCATGTTTCACCTAGACAGCATGAAAAACGACTGGTGTGCTGAGCATATGCAAAATGGTCCACCAGCTAAGTCAACAAAATCCCATCTGTGTCCTGAAGTGCACAGGGGCCCTTGTATCCACTTGACAAAATAAAACATGTCCTGTACAAAACGGCTGTGTCCAATCACAAGAGCTTCTGGTTGAGGATCTCCCAAACCATTCGTCTTCTGAAATAGGGCATGTGTTTCTGTTTAAAGGGGAAAAAAAGAGTCAATGAAAAGTCCTCCTATACAAGCTTGGCCAATAGAATATTTGGGTCTCTAGGAAATGGGGACCTCCATGCTCACCTGTGTAAATGTGATAGGCCTGTCTTTAGTGATGTATTCTGCATACTTGCATGTGAACATTCCACAGTCACTTCCATTCATTTGTTGAGGGATCTCCTGAGGATGAGAAAAAACAAGGCCTTTGAGATGATGTTGGAGATTTTTGGTCTATTTTAAACAAGAAGCTCTAACCGATGCTGATATAACTAAAGCAGAAAACTCACATTGGGTCTTTTACTCTTCAAAGTCCAATCCGAAGTATCTAATTCCTGTCCCCTCTTGTCTTCACTTTCTTGTTTCAGATATTTGCTGTTTAACAGAGGCACAATAAAGCCACTTTTTGACAATGTCTGGACATGAATAATTCATTAGATTTATTTCTTAAGGGTGTATCGAGAGAGTTCGGCACTTCTTGCAACCCAGTTTCATCATCTAATCTTAAGGCAGCACTCACGCTAAAATCCTGCAGGCCTCGTTGTTGCTCCCTCCCATGGAGTCAAAGTAAGTTATGCTCTTCTTGCGAAAATCAATCACCTATCAAAAGACAAGAAAATAAAAAACAGATGCATTACAAAAGAGCCCCAAATAAGTAAAAAAATAATAACTTTTTCCAGAATGTGACAATTCAGAATTAACTGTTTATGTACTAAAGTCAGTTACAATACTATTCCAAAGGCTTCAGGAAAGACGGGATCAAAAAGAACATAATATACTGCATCTCCCAAAAGTGACCTTGGTGCTAAATACTTACAGATAAGCACCAGTGGACCCCCAGATGGACAGGCACCAGAATGATGTCTACAGAAAAGATGTCCACTTTTTTGGTCCAGCGGCGGACGGCTGAGTAACCAAAGCTCTTCAGCTTGGGAAAGAAGAAGGTGTTGAAGGCGTAAACGGAGGGAAGGCTGGGCTGCTTACTGCGTTCAACCAGCAGGTTCATGTAGAAATTGATAACCTGAAAGACAGAAGTGGGTTCAATAGCAATATATTAATATATCAGTCAAGCTGACCAATCAGCCAATATTTAATAATTCTGAGAACCACTCATCAAGTTCTGACCTCATCATTGAGCCAGTTGAGGTTGCTGAGTGTCTGCAGGTCCTTCCTGGAGATGGTGAGGCGGAAGCCCTCGCTGAGCACCTCATCCTGACTGCCACCTCTAAACGCTCTGCTCACCTCCCTCTCCATGTTCTGCGAACATGACAAGCAGCCAAACACACCACCTATTACTAATGAATCCTACGCCAAAAGCTGACATAACATTAACCATCATTATATAACATCAACCAACCATTGTCACTATATTATAATATCTGATGCTTCTGAGCTGATATAGGCAATTTTGAGGTGTACTTAAAAGCACTTACCTCTGTTAGCTCTGGGAATTCTGGCTCCTCTGTAATAGGCCTAGACTTTTCAATAACAGATGCAACAGGAACCTCTTTCTCTAAAGGGACTCGAACCTTCAGCTCGATGCTTGTTGGGGCGGCTCGACCCTCTCCAGAGAGGCGCTAATAATACACGTGGAAGGAGCTTAAGTAGAATGGTCATAATAAACAGAGGTGAACCGAATAAGAAGAAAGTAACTCACTTGGTGCAGGAGCTGCGAGGCTAGAGCCTCCTGTTCTTCAATTAACCTCCGTCGCTCTCGAGCGCGGGAGTCATACAGGCTAGTCCTGAAAACATGACAAGCAAACACACCCAATGTGAGTTTCACTCAAGCATCTCTAAGGATGGATAGAAGGATTTTAGGCCAAATCTGACCCAAATCAGTTTAGCTGTTTGTAGCCTAAACAGCAAAAAAA
>JAZGTK010002091.1:6925-33988 GCA_036877625.1 Ambastaia sidthimunki
ACACAACACTAACTGAAGTTTTACTTTCAGACTCCAGCACAAACACTGAAACACACACACAACACTAACTAAAGTTTTACTTTCAGACTCCAGCACAAACACTGACACAAACACACAACACTAACTGCAGCTTTGTTTTTTTCTTTCTTATATTCCATAAGAAATCTGGTACTGGGAGAAGTGTAATTTGTAAAGTGTAATTTACACTTGAGTAATTTGTCAAGTGTAAATGTTTTCTAAAGATTCTCATTGAACTTTTGGACTTTTAGACTTCATGAAATATACATTTTCATTAGGAAATATTAATTATTCATGTATACATATTAATATAATTGTTGTGCAGGTGATGAATTTTTCAAATACTCATAGTGTCACTCTGACCTTCATCTGACCTGTGATCAGCTTCAGTCTGGGTGTTTTTCAGTCTTTTTTCAAGATCTTGCCATTGTTTCCACATGCAGCTATTTCTGGTAGCCTCACCATTGCTGTAAATGAGGCTGATAGCACCAGATTCCTGCTGCACACACACTAAGCTAAGGAGTTCAGAGTATGATACATACATTTAGTACAGAAGTATACAACACAAACACACACACACACACACTAAGCTGAGGTGTCTGAGTTCAGAGTATGACACATAAATACTGTAGAGAAATATACAACACACACATCATCTCTCATACACAAACAGGCACACACAGACATATGGTAGTAGTAAGACTGTCTCTCGCTCTTTCTCTGTCTGTGGTGATTCATATCCATTCACTGCAAACGTGTCAGATTTACTGTAGCTTTCCACTCTTCCAGCCAAACTCACACACACACACACACACACACACAGAGATTAGACTGCACACTTAAGATGTCTTTACACAAAATTGTCGGAATAATAATTCAAAACTTCTTTTTATTTTTATCACGTCTGACCTCCAGTTTTCTTCCATTAATGAGATTTATTGTGAACGCACACTAGGCACGGTTGCCTTTTTACCAAATCTGAGTGTGACTGTCCCCTCTCTGCCACTGGCCTGCATTCACACTAGCAATTAAAGTTTCATCATTTATGCCACTTGATTGTACAGCACATATCATAAGATTATTACGGAGACATCTGACTGGAAGAAATCTGCAGCTTTACTCACAAATTTCTGTTCATTAACAAGGTGAGAACCAGACCAGTTACAAACCTAAATATACTCAAATTAACTCAATTCATTGAAACGTGTTATGCAAATAGTAACAGAAGGTGTTTAAAAACGTGGTTCAGCGTGCCTAGTGTGAGTACATCCTTAAACGAGAGAGACACCCAAATTTGTAGTTCTATATTAAAAATGATACATAGTTGAGGTTAGACTCAAAGCTGGATCACACATAACAGCGTTTCTGGAGAATGTGACAGATGGTTGTATGTGTTTCTTTAGGTTCTCCAGCACACATGTGATGCACATAGCAGTATTGTCTTCACAGTTGTTTCTGGAGCTCAGATGTTTCACCAGAGTGCTGCTGAAGTTCTGCTGTGGTGTTAAACTTGTGTGTCTGGAAGCTTTACGCCAAGTAGAAAAGACAACTTATCCCAGCAGTAAAGTGTTACTTTCTCTGCTGAATGATGCTGGATCTCAGCCTACAGATTTTCAATAAATGTGTGCCGATGACTTCTGCATGTCCAGTCTTTAATCAGAGAGAGAGAGACGTATATTGTTTTACATTATCATTAAAGTCTCAACATATATCGCATGTATATATAAACTGTGTTTCTATCAACTCACAAAGTAAGAATAGATCTAATGCATGGGACAGGATGAACAGTAGAAAAGGGAGTTTTTTTTAAACAATAAAACATGTACGTTGTTTCTTGAAGGTTGTGATGGTCTCGGGTCTCAGAGTGAGATCAGGAGGGGTGTGATGTGGACTCCTGGGGCCAGATGTGCTGCAGGATTCGGAATCGTTTGTAATATTGAGTGAACCCACACCCCTTATTGCAGTAATTATGAAGTGTAAAAAACTGATACAAAACATTCCTTAAAAAAACAAACCCAACAAGAACAAGAATTATGTTGTTTTAAAACCATCATATTCTTCATCATTTTCTTATGAAAGGGGGGTGAATCACATATTCTCTGGAATAAACACACTCGGCTGTTGCATTTAATGAGCTCCAAAATGTCTGAATGCAATTATCTGAATGTTACAGTCAGTAAATGTGATCATCTGGGATTAATGAAGCTAATGTTCAGAACGATTAACACTTGGATGTGTTTTGTTCTCAAATACAAAAACAAACATAAGCGAACCTCGTCAGGAATCTCCAGTAATTTGGGGTTCTGATTTTAGAGTTCTGTTGGGATGGTTTCAGTGATTCTGGTTGGTGAATCGCTGGTGTCTGGTAATGCCAATGAAACATTCTTCAGGGAAGGTGCATTATATGAATTCTCTGTCTTTAATCTAGATTTGAATTGTGAGAGAGTGTGTGAGCCCCAAACAGTGTCAGGAAGACTATTCCAGAGTTTAGGAGCCAAGTGTGAAAAACACTTTACTCCCTTCAGTGGACTTTGTGATTCTGCTCTGTTTAAAGCCTTGTATGTAATACAGAACTTAGGTAGTCAGTGTAGAGATGATAAAATCAAGGCTCTATGATCTGGTAAAAACTCTCACTGCTGCATTTTATATAACTAATATAACATATAACTTATATAAGTCTTTGTCTGTATTGCATGAGGTGATAGTACATCTTTCTATATAAAAACTGTATTCTAAAAGCAACTGTTTATTGGTTTTTGGTCTAATAAGTAGGAATCTCCATTTTATTTTAAATTAAAAAAGAAAATTACTGGTCATCCAATGCTTTATATTTTAACTAACTTTAAGGTCAATATGAATAAGTTTGAGATTTCATCTGGTCTTATATATGCTAATTAATAAATATAATCAATATCATCAATTTTCTTTTTTGAGAAAATTGATGACTCTAGTGAATATTCCAGCAGTCTAAAATATTCTGATAAAAAGATTCATTCTTCACCTTTATTGGACTGAAGAACCCCAACCAAAGCATGTTCCTAAAATCCTGAGCTAATAATAGACTCACCTAAAGTCTCTCTTTCTTTTCCAGGTTGGCATTAACCAATCCAGCTGAGCAAATTAGAGGGAAAAAAGGAGCAGTAACTATACTGAGAGGGATCTTATTTACTGTAAAAATACAGAACATCAAGGAGCTTCAGACCTCATGTAGTGCTTATCAGAGAGAGAGTTGTGACATTAAAAGGAGGCTTTTGCGTTTAAAGATGATGGAAGGTAACTGCTCAGTAAATGATAGTGACTTACTGTATTTTAATACTGTGATGGTTTTTGGGTAAAGTCTGTGTTTCCCTAATCCTGCTGCTGAAATAGATCCAGTCTTAACAAAGCCACAGTCGGTCTCTGAAACCCCTGACGAGGTCTTTCAGTGTGAGACACTTTGAGTGGTTGAAGGACCTTCCTTACAAAACAGAAATCAAGAACAGTTAAAGGTATATTTCAAGTCTAAAGATTAACACGTAAATATGTTCGTGTTAATGCTTTGGTCTGGACCAAATACGATGTTTATTTGTTTGGTTTGGTGCGGTTCGCTTTCACACTGCCCTTTTTACAAGTGAACCAGAAATTGCAAACAAAACCACACGTGTGCTGGTCATCCATTCATTGAACAGAAATTCTCAAGCTGGAAAAAAAAATTCGAAAACAGAGTAATCTTGGAGTTTTTTCGTAGTGCAATTGTTATTATTTTACTGATTTTCTGTTACAAACGCAATATGAAGACACTTATGAACATCAGATGAGATTGTCATCTATACGATGTCGTAAGAAGGATTTTGTGAAGACGAAGAAGTGCTGAGGCGGAGACAGCAATGCTCTTATAGGTGCCTATGGCATATACTGACAGCGGCACTGCGCAGAAGACGCACTAGCTATAAATAAAGCGAAAGTGAAACTTCACAAAAACAGCGCGCATAGGAAAGCGATTGCCGGCATGTGTCAACTCCAATTACGGGAGCCTGTTAACTCAAAATGCGCAGTGCTTTTTGCAATTGGGTCGGATCGAGGTCGGATTATATTCACACTTTGAACGAACCGTACCAGAGTTCGTCTGGAACCGAACCGAGACCACCTCTTCAGCTGGGTCTCGGATCGGTTGTTTGGTGCGCACCAGAGTGCGATTGCGGTGTTCACACCTGCCCAAAAGATCCGCACCAAAGGGGGAAACGAACTTGAGTTCGTTTCAATCGAACTCAACAAGACAGGTGTGAATACACCCTTAGTTAAACTAAGCAATGCCAACCTTTGCCACAGAAACTCGTCAGATTAATTTAGCCCAAAGCCACTTACAAGGTGAGGAAAACAAAGAAGTGATAAATCGTAAGGAGAGTATTTCGCAAGTATTTAGTTTTTACTGTTGAAACATTATGGCATAAACATGGACACTACATCAAAGCCACTCACATTGCATTCCTTAACACAGACTGTTTGTGTCATTTGGTGCAATAAAGGTGCATTTAACAATATATCTGTATATCAATACATTTCAGAAATGGAAAACCAATCAAATTAAAGGATCTGAACACTTTATGCTAAATGCAATGGCCAATCAAATGCTGACATGCCTTATTTAACATTTTTTAGTTTAGACTAGACCAGCAAACATTGCTTTTGTGAGATTCTTTTTTGTTGTACGGTGGTGTCTTCATTATACTGTTTATTTTTTACGTATTTTTGTTAGTTTAGCTTACTTTGAAAAGTTGACTTTACAAAGTAAACTGTGTACTTTAGAAAATTAACTGCTTGGCATTTTAACATATAAATAGTAAGCATGTGTGATGTTAAGTTTACCTAAAGAAAACTTACAAGTATACTTGCAGTATGAAATCTACCAAACTAGTAGTTTTCTGAGAGTATAATTCATTTCATAAATGAAAACTCAAAGTTTACTGTTACACAAAGTATACTTAAAAAATACTTTTAGAAACTAAAAAGTAAGTATTAAAATAGTACACCTTTAAGTATACTACTAGTCCATTCGCATGAGTATAGATCAAGCGTGGATTGGGTCAAGATTAGCTGGGGTTTATTTAATTGGTTTTGAGAACTACACAATACCAACTAATTCTTTCACTTGAAAACAAAGCAAGTCCTGCCTACTTCCATGTTATGTCGTATTCAAAAATTTGTATGGAGAAATACTCAGCTGTAGCTGTAGTGTGTGTGTGTTTGTTGATAGTGTCAGTCTCTGGCTTATGCGTGTAGAATATTAATGAGTGTCTGGTCATGTGCTGGTCTGTTTGCTGTGTCCATCTGTGAATGACCCAAGTTAATTAATCTCCATTCTGCTGTTGATGGACTCTCGGCAGGACGTCTTTCTCCATTCATGCGTCTCTCTGCAGTGTGAGAATTGGCTTGTTTTAGCATGTTTTCAAGACTTCAAAGTGAAGGAACAGAGATGTAGACATTGTTCATCTACAGCTGAGCAGAATTAACAACTTCACAATGAGAGCAGCCATGTGTGAGACTGAGAAATCGAGCTGATATCACTAATGAACACGTAATGTTGGGTCTACCTTTGTTGAGTCCAAGTTGAGACCAACTTCTTAACCAATCAAGTCCAAGTCCTTAACAATTGAGTGAAATTCAGAAAGCTTTAAAAGATTTGAAATTACAATTGTTAACACTGAGCACTGAGGAGTCCTCCATATCAGCTCCACCACCTCCGGATGGAGCCTCCATTCTCCAGGCCTCAACCCCGAGACATTCAATCAGTGCAGCTCTCAACTGCTCGAACCGCGTGCCGTCGACCGCAGGCAGCGCGCGAGCGCGCGTGACTTGCTTATGTGTTAAGGCGCGTTATAGCGGTGGGAGGAGACGATCCCATCGAGAGACAATCAGCATGAAGAGCGAAGCTTTGACTCGGGCCGTCGGGCTGAGACCGTCGCTGACAGGATGAATAGCGCAGAGCCTGGGAAAAACCCCGCGGCTGAACACGCCACTCACCGACAGAGACGCACAATTAGCCCATGAATGTTATTGTGGAAATTAATGTTGTGTAAAGCTGCTGCCAGGACGCTGGTATGCGGAGGTTTTGTTTTTGCTTAAATACGCACGAAAAATGTGTGAAAGAAGGAGAAAGAAAGTGATGGAGGATTGGACGGAAAGCGACTGAAAGATGCTGCTGGTTATTTTAACAGGCGATTGAGCTCATGAAGGACTTTATTGATGCAAGTATGTGTCTGTCACACCCGGTTCCCGAGCATCACTTCACTCAACATCATTAATGTTCGGCACACACACGGATGAACGTGCTTAATTCATTTCTTCTTTACAATTGTTATCATGGTTTACAGACACGCACGCCACTGATCTCAGGTCTGTTAGTAAAAACCCACAGCGGCCCAGAATACAAACTATAATGAAACTAAACTCATGTTTCTCACAGATAGGTGGTCAAATAAGTAAAATGTTCACTATCGGATCAACCTGTTTCCTTTCCATAAGAAATCACGACAAAATTAAGCAATTATGTTCGCAACTTTCTTGCTCTTTCTCCACTTTTTTAAAACACATTTATGGCACAGAATTCAGACTCACTTTCTGAATCGATCGAGTCTTACACGAAAAAATAAACAATTTCACAAATTTACATGCGTTACCAAATACCAAATAGCAAAATCTCTCAAAAAATGCTGAAAGTTTCAAACCAGAGATTTGTTTAATCGAGCAGGTGAGCAGCGTTGCCAATTTGCCTTTTGTCGACAGATTTTGCGATTCTTTCAACTAGAAACAGTTTTTTAAAAAGCGACTTTTTAGACAAACATCAGTTTCTTTTAGGAAACTGCAGTGAATGTAGTTTTATATTCAGACGCTGCGTGAGGAAAACAAATACAAAGACGCTTGTGATTTTCTCTCTAATGATCATTTTACATGCAGATATATCTGTCATCACTGCACAGCTGCTGTCTTAACGTGTGTGGTGCTTTTGTCAGATTTGTAAATCAATATGGTAACATATCAGAGGTTATGTGACTGCTGGTTAAAGTAGCCTTAAGGGTCGCGTTCAGTCACTATATTTCACACTCGTTTCAGTGTCTGATGGCAGAATAAATATGTGAATGAGAACAGCTTTATTGAGCTTTCTGCTGTGTTCAAATACAACTCTGTGAACACAGAGAGCAGGAGTCAAGCGGTGTTTTCATCACCTAAGTCGCTTTTTAATCTGCTAAGTGTAAATGAGACAAAATACAACGATCACACAGTGGCGTCTTGAATATGCAAATTAGCATATGGCGTCATCTAGCGACTTTTGAAGCAGACTTTAGCTGCTTTGCGTTTAAAATAGCAACACTGTACGTGAGGAACATCAGCCAATCAGTAAAGACAATGACGTCAGGGCGGGCGTTTTACGAGTTATGAAAGATTATTAAAGAACATCATTCAAGTAGCAGCAACTCTAAGTGAGCGCTGGTCATTTAACTACTGAAGCAATGAACACTGAGAACAAGAACTGCACTGAATATTTGACCAAATTCAAGCCAAATCACTAATGAAACATACATCGTCTTTCTCCTGGATGGTAATGAGATGAATTGTAGAACAAATGGAGACTTGCTGAAGTAGCTTGTGGGAAAGAAGTTCTACATTTATATTTATTGAATTGTGTTCTTACATATCTGATTTCTGTCATATGTGTATACATGTGCAATACATATGTACATTGTTTTCAGGCGGGGGATTTGCATTTCTTAACAGAGAACGGTATATTAATGACAATGTAGATGTTTTTTTATATAGTATAGCAAGGTCTGAAATTTGAACAGGAATTTTCATCTTTCAATTTTCTTTCAACAGAAAAATCTCCAACAGGCAACAGTTAATGATCAAATGTATGTATCGTATAGGTTTTAAGTATTACAAATCTAATACAAACATGACATTTTGTGACATGTACACCATTGGAAAGCTTATGGCAACAGTTTGAGTAGCACAATTTCACAAAAAAAAATTCAGACTGATTCTAAAGTCTGTAACAGTGACACATTATGTTATGTGTAATGTTTATTTACAATAATTTCCTGTCAGTTACTGTAGTGCAACATCATCTGTTGAACAGTCATTGGCTGTTCTTCAGATAAGGCTGATGTTTACAGAGACAAATCTCAGATGCATTACAGGACAGATTTTAGCAATAAGGTTTTAAATGCGTCAAGAACATAATTAAAAAACTTAATTTCTATAAGCAACATATGCTGTTTTTTTCCTTTCAAGTTTGTTGAAATGTGACCCAAACATTTTTGTGAGATCTGATCTGAACCATCTGATCTGAACATGTCAAGAATTGCTGAAATAAGAGTGGTGTGTGTGTTGTGCTGCCCTGAATTACAGTGCATTCTCATCCAAAACCTCAAAGCTCCTATTCAATTCATTCCAAACTTTATTTAAATTTTGCTTTAGGGCTACAGATTCCTCAAACACTACATCACAAAGCTGTTTACCATTATACATCTTGACTTCAGTAAACACCATCTTAAAATTCTCTTGGCAACAAGATTTAATACGTTCACATCAATATCTTGACTGAAACTGATTTCTCTAAAATAAATATTATTCTGTTATTGGCTTTTACATGTATAAATCAGACATTGTTACAGTTTTATCAAAATAGTGGAAAATACTGTGTTACATCAGTAACAAATGTAAAAAATAAGTATAATCTTACTCTCTTTGAAAGTAAGAATACTTTTCAGCATGAAAAAAAAAATCTATAAAAATGCTGCTGAACCTTTAAGTTAATAAACAGTAAAAAAGTAGAAACAGTACATTTATAAACACTGACCAAACACCCAACAGAGAACACTGACTTCCAAGAGCTTAATTAATACAAAATGTACACAAGTTCATAGTCTTTATGGCATTAGACAGGTCAAACTAAATCCTGCAACACAAACAACCTCAGAGTTACAGTGTCCACAGTCACAAAGGTAAATCCTCAAATATCCAGAAGGCAGAGGCCTGATTTCTGTCATCTCAAAGTTTTGTTGTTTTAGACGGCAGCCGTTTATTCAGGAAGAGAAACACCCATTCTTGGCAGACTCTTTTTGGCTGAAGTGTGAAAAGCCAAAGCCAAATACGGCCCAGATCTTATGAGCTCATGGATCTGATTTCCTAGAGGTTGAGACACTAACACACAGGAACATCAGCCAAATGGACACAGGCCAGGTCTGCAGTGCTGGAGGGTCACGCTGACCTCTCACCAGGACCAGCTTTATTTTAACTCTCTGATCTCAGCTGGATTGGAGAGATAGGTGAGAACAGATTCCCTTCATTTGTTTCAAGTGCTGCACCCCTCCAAAGCTTCTATTGTCATTTGTAGATATGTGCATTGAATGTGTTTGCATGCATGTGGTGAAGGTTCAATGAGTACTCTGTTTAATTAGTCATCCAGCAGAGCAGTAGAGTAGTGACTAGTCATAAAAGCAGTGTTTACCTTTAGGTCTTTATACCTTTCCCTCCAGCGCTCTGCCTTGCTGCATTTAAGTTCGTCTTATTAAATACAGAAAGAATGTAATTGTTCAGTATTTTGGGTGAGTCACAGATCCTGACTTAGTCCCAGAGGGGGAAGAGATGAAGGCTCAGTGCTTTTCATACGTACTGCTCAGCTTCACCCTCGTTCAGAATGGTGATGGATCCATCGCCGCTCTTCATCTCGATGTCTTTTGCAGCAGAGTTTTCAGGCAGCAGTGCCAAGTCTTTGAAAACATCCACATAGTGGGTGAACCCTGGACCCCAGTTCAGTAGGTTGTCCCAGTTGAAGTTGCTGGACCCTTGACCCAGTTTGTGGGGTAAAGTGTGATGTTGGTGCTCGGACAGTGTGTTGTGGTTACTGGCTGGTCTGCCCTCCGCACGCCGGCTGGAGTATCGCCTCTGTCGCAGCCTCCCACCATGATCCTCGTCATCTGCATCTGACTCATTGACTTGTGAGAGCTTGGGCATGCGAGAACTGTAGGAGACTGCTTTCTCCCGGTCATACTCCATCTCAGAGCAGGTGAAGGAGTCGTGGGAGTCACTCTCAGAGGAGGTGTCTGGAGCTGGGATGCCATCTGCAGGGTTCCGGACACGAGAGAGAGGTCGTCGGCAGTCATCTTCAGACGAGGAGCGCCCGTGGTCGGCGCTGCAGATGCTGGGATTCCTGGGTCGAGGTGTGTTGAGGCGTTCCACCTCCTCTATGGACAGCCCCACGGGTGGCCCACTCTCCAACGGAATCTGTTCGATGGGCTGCTTTAGACGACTTCCAGGGCGAGAGCCATGACCTGCCATTGTCTGAGGGCTCTTACTGCGGCGACCCAACCTCGTGGCATAATTGAACATGCCAGGTTGGCACACATCACTGTGGAGATCAAGAGAGCTGCCCTCACACCGTGCCAGGTTAAGCTCACGTGTTGGAGTGTTTCGATAAAAGGATGATGGCTTGGTGAAGGGGGCGGGGCTTTGGCGTGACAGAGGGTTGGATGTGGGGCAGGCTGAATGGCTGAGGGGGGTGGAACGCAGCCCCTGAGTGTAGGTGGGCTGGTAGGTGTAGCTACTGGCCCCCAGCGGGAGAGGGGACTGGCGGGCAAAGCCCAGCGGACTGTGGCGCTGAATGGAAAACTTGGGTGTGTGGCTACGGAAGTGTTTGTAATGCTGGATAATGTCTGCGTCTGATGGAGCGATGCTGCTGGCATTGTCAATGTCATAGTGTTCCATGTCAGCTTCTGGGCCCGTGCACGGAGCGCAGGGGGCACTGGGAATGGTTTCATTGTTGTGTGGAATGTCGGTTTCATCATAGATCAAGTAGGGATTTTCCCGCTCTATGATGTCAGGTTTGGGGTTTCCCTCTGGCTGTTTACGAACTGTCATGTTGTGTCTGTATGGTGGAATGTTGTCTGGATCATCAAATGCCACATTCTCACTTCCCCTCTTTTTCTTCATTTTCTCCTTTGTTTTCTTCTCCTCTTTTGGCACTTTTGTTTTCTTGTGGCTCTTACAGTGGTTGCACAGTATGAGACCCAAAACCACCAGGGCAAGGACAGTTGCGCAGCTGCCCACGATTGCAGGCACAGCCCAGATGGGCAGAACCATCTCTTCAGTGGTGGTGCTCGGGCTGCAGGTATACCCTCTGTTGTCTCCCAGCTTGCACTCCATACCCTGCGGACACCGGATGCCCAGACAGGCCACAAGGCTCTCACACACTCTGCCAGTGTAAAACTCTTTGCACACACAAGTAAATCCCCCGCTGGTGCCAGGTACACAACTGCCCCCATGCTGGCACGGGTTTGAGGCGCAGTCACCAGGGGGGACACACTGGTAGGTGTGCCACTGGTTAACACACATCAGACCATCCCAGCATGGGCTGCTTTCACACAGATTTGGCCCGCGACAGCCAATCTTTACTGAGGGGTCAGTTTTGGAGATGGAAACGGTCCTGTGATCACCACTGAAGGGTAGAATCTCTCCATTATATTTCACATATGCAAAACATCCATCGAACCCTAAAAACAAAAAAAACAATGTTAATTCATAAATTGACAGTCTGAAGCTTTCCTAGTTTCAGCTTCATGTGGTTTGAATGTTTTTCCTTTAGTTTATTTTTGTAGTTTGTACCATTTCATGTTTACTCGTCTATACATGGCATGCAAAAATTCAACTATGAGATGCTGCAAACTGGACCCGATTTTATGCTGCTAATCAAAAGTATGGCTAGGTGAACTTAAGAGTGATGATTAAATAGACATTACATAGTTTAATGCTACACAAGGAGACATTTTGTTTGGGTTTTTGATTGTTGCAGCATCAGGCAACATATAACTAAATTCTTCCCCTGGGAAACATGTCAACAAAATCAGCAGGAAGGGAAACGGACTCTTCAACACATTCTTTAACTCTTCAAGTACATTGCAAGCCAAAAAATGCAACCTTTCAGAAATACTCCATCTGGGATAAATCTCGATGTCACTAATTCAGATCTGCATTATCATGTTGCCTAACAACGAACCTTTAACAATGTAAATAGATGTTTATTAAATTTATGCCCCATTCAAACCAAAAACATTTGGTTCTATTTATCAGAAGGAAAAAAGCCAACTGGCCGGATTCTACCTCTTTCAGCCCAAGATTGAATATAAATGGCATGACCTTGTGTGCACAAAACATGTTTACCTTAAGATAGTTTAGATCATTTTATTTGATATTTTGATTTATACTGTGGGTTAAATCTGGGTTATAAAGCCAGACCATATAAGAGTATAGCAGATATAAAAGTGTGTGTTTTTCTTTATACCTAACAACAACAAATCTCACAAATCTGGCTCATGTTTTCCTCGTGCACCTATCAAGATTAAACACTGTCAGGCTGATGGTGTTCAGCTCTGGTTTTAGCAGACGTTTATCTCTCTCTCGCTGTTCTAGTCTTAAGTTTCTAAGTGTTTTAAATAGATTATAGTTTGCTTGCCGAACTGCTGTGCGGGAGTCACACAGAACAGTTCAAACATACTTTCCTGTTGGCAGCCCTCTGGTTAACCTACTCAACACACATACACTGCACTGCACTGCTGTAGAGGATAAACACTCCTCTGTTTTATTTTGTTAGATGCATTATTGTTTTTGCTTGATTATAAGAACATTCTTCAAACTTTTTTGGGGGTTTTTAGATGATTTTAGCCAACAACTGTACTTTATGGTACAAAGATTTTAGATATACCTGGATATATCTGAACATTTTTAAAAGAAAATCTGGTAAAAAAAACAAAACAAATCCAGTCCTCAACAACTGGACACAAACAAACACTGTTACACACTTGAGGGGTTGTGCACATTGTTAGCCATACATACACTTATCACTCTTCTGTTACTTGTTTGTTGTATGTATGTGGCATTCAGTGTGGACAGCAAAGTAAGATTTTCATTGCACAGGGAAACTTGGTTTCCTCACTGTGCATATGACAATAAACACTTTGAATCCTTGAATCACCAACTGACTATCCACAGTGATGTTGACCTTTGAGAACAGCACTAGTAAACAGTTCTGAGGGGTGTTAGGTGCTGACTGATTGGAACTGACCTGGGGCGGCTTTCTGCTGCGTGGGTCGCGCTGGGACTCCTCCCAGAGACAGCGTGTGAACCTCGATCCCACCGAAGTCCTGCGTGTTGTGCAGAATGACTTTAGAGCTGGAGCCATCAATACGCAGCGCAGTGGAGGATCCGTTTCTCTGAAGTGTCAGCGTATGCCACTGCCCGTCAGACAAAACTACATCTCCCACAATCCTCTCCACCTTACCGGCTACACCAGCATCAGACACATACTGCAGAAGACCGTTCTTTAGCTGCCAGACACCATGAGAGAGACACAGAAGGAGAGAAACAGAGAGAAAGAATGCAAGACAGAAAGTCATAAAGTGTTAAAAAACAAAGCTTGTCTTTTTTTAGCAAAAGATAAAAGTACTTTAACAGTGAGGACAGACTGAAACATCAGCTGTTTCCCAACCCTAATGCTTGGCTGTCTGCAGTTTCCCTTTTAAGGCAACATCCTAAAACTGACGTGAAACCTCTTAAGTGAGAGATCAGGAATATTTACCTGCAGGGCTCACAAACTAATACTGGAGCGCAGTGCATGAGAGACAGTGTTTAAAATGATCTAACAGCATAAAGCATAAAATAAGCATAAACATACAATCCACACACATTGCATTAAACAAATTGTAGGTTTAACTGAATACATTTTTACAGGAAATTATTGATAAAAATGGTAATTGATGGACATCACAATTATGTTGGTGGCTCTTTTGGAACAGCTGTCTAGATGGGGTTCTCACTAGGTTCAGAATTTGTTTACCACGAACAGGAACAGATCTGCACGTGGTAATCTGATGGATTCATTACTGCATGGAAAAATAATCAAGAAAAATTTCCTGTTACATGAAGCTAAAAACAAAATGGATTTAAACCCCTACAAAATCTGGAAATGGAAAAACTGTCAAAATGGACCAAAAATGGAAAAGGATGAGTAATGATTTCTGAAAAACAAATCGATGTTTAACATTTTACAACATAGTGCAGATGGTTACAGTGGACAGCTTATACACAGCTAGTTATAAACACTAACCTAACCCTAACCCACACTCTAAGCGTAGCAGAAAACGTTCTGCATTTTTACAATCAAAAAATTTACTATATTTTTATATCGTTTTTACAAATGAGGACATCACAAAAGGAGGTTTTGCTCAGATTTGTCAGGTTTTACTGACTTTTGTATACAAATTTATGCCCAGTATACGTTTAAGTAAAGACACACACTCGAGCGCCGACACACACCCTGACTGTGGTGTAGTTGGAGCTCTCCTGAGCGTGCACCAGTGTTCCTGAAGAACTGCGTGTGCGGAACTTCAGCTCCAGGCTGCTGTATTCTGGGATGGGTCGGCTCAAGTCCTGCAGCAATATTGCCAGCAACACGTCTCTTTTGCGGCTCTGACTCAAACTGTAATCCAAACGACCAGAACCACCCAGAGACAGAGCTGTGTCCGCCGTGATGTCTGAGAGAGAGAGAGCAAGAGAAGGAAAAAGAAAGAGTCATTTACACTCTGAACTATATGTGAATAAAGTTTAAATACTAATTAATATGACCTCACATCTTTCACAGGAGGGTCCAGTGAAGCCCTCAGCACACTGGCACTGTTTCCATGACCACATGTCCAGACACGTACCACCATGTCTACAGGGCTCAGCTACACAAGCGTCCTCTAATCGGGGACATCTGTGGACACACACACACTGTGAATCACACAATCACACTAAGACTCATTGCTTTATTGATAAGACTGAATAGAAACCGGTGTGCGGTGATTAGGACTGTCACTTTTAATTGAGTATTTGAATATGCATTCGAACATGACGTGAAATATCTGTATTCGATAAACAATATTATGAATTATAAATAAACAATTCGGTTTTTAAAGTGTCGTGTGTGGCGCATTTTTTACAGTCTATGATTCAGTAGCGGGCATCTAAACGTATTGTAGCGTAGGCCCAAATCAAGCGAATAAGCCAATTGTTTACCCTGTTTCGAAAATGAAAGATAACGCACAGAATGGCCAGCCTGAGCGGACAATTATTTTGGGTTCTACGCCGTAGATGGTAAAGTAACTCATAAAGCATAAAGGTAGTTTGCCGACTTTGCAAAAAACAGTTTACTTACGCATCAAAGTCCTGTTTTTGTCTCCTTTTGTCACGTTATTAAATCGAAATGTTGACATGTAAATACCTGCGTCTAGGTGTGTGCTTTGCAGTTATGAATGTGAAGAGAGCTGCATTTTATCCAGAGTTCTATTGTTGTACTTGTTAGCCAACATGTCAGATTAACAGACTGTCAGGCTGTTACCCTGGGCGTGGCTCGTAGATATTCTAATATATTCGAATGCATTGCTTGATATTCGATATATCAAGCAATGTCAAATGTGGCAGCCCTAGCAGTGATGAGACTTAGGGATGTGTGTTTTGTGTGTGTTGACAGACCTATCGAGGACGCCATGTGAAGCCAGAGCTTGAGAGGGTTCCAGAGGTCGCCCGTTCACAGCAAACTCCATGATGCATCCAACAAAGTCATGTGTAGCCACCTGACCCTTCCGATGCAGGAGAGCTTCGATCGACCGCACACCTCCGACAGACAGGCGGTTTGGCTGAACATCCAGAATCCTGGTAAACACATTTACATTTATTCATTTGGCAGACGCTTTTACCCAAAGCGACTTACAGTGAATTCAAGGTAAACATTTTTATCAGTACTTGTGCTCCCGGGGATCAAACCCACAACCTTTGCGCTGCTAATGCAATGCTCTACCAGTTGAGCTACGGGAACATGCGACATTATCATCAGACACACAATCATTATATATGTACGGATATCATACATACTGTCCAAGGGAACCACAATTACAACCCATCAAACTTTTAACTATGATTAACTATTCCATGAGAAAAAAATTAGTGTGTGTTTCTCACCAGTCTGTGTGAACGGCCACATTACTGACAGCACAGTATCCTGCTTCCTGCTCCTCTCCACACAGATCAACAGTGAGAGCCGCCGCCTACAACAGACAGACAGACAGGTCAACAAACAGCTTTGAGCACAATAATGGACAGTCATATTCATATCAAATTATATTTTAAAATATTTTAAATAAAATAGTTTGGGTCCTGTAAAGCAAGCGGTCACTCATCTGGCTTCATCAGTTTGTGATGTGAGTTCTGCAAAGCTGATGACTGATAAAGACATTAAGATGAGAAGCTACATACAGACGCTCTTGAATAAATTACACTGACCACCTTTCCTGTCCTCCTGATGCTTTATGTGTTTTGTGCAGAAGACACGTCTCAGAGGAAATGCAAAGACTGCCGAAAACACAGGATTGAGGAGCTTTACACAAACACAACAACATCGCAAACAAACCTGAGAACAACAAAACCTCAACATTCAGATGACTAATGCGGCCACATTAGTTCTTTTCGAAGAGGAATTTTAGCCTATAACATAAATGGTAATGAAAACAAGTCATGCTTCTCTGGTGTAGCTCTGCTAAGTGCTGACACAGAGGATTTCCTGTGCATATCCAGCGTCTGGCCATTGAATTAAACTTCAAAAAGGTGAAGCAGACCACAGCCCAACTCCCTGTTCCAGGAGTCACACACTACTGCAAAGCATTTCTACAAGAGAAACTGTGTTGCTTTTAAAAATGAATATCAAATGCACATTCATATTCCACAGGAAAGAAGCAGAATAGTGTTGTGTGAACGCTGGGGCGAGAGCTTTGGTTTTGCAGGGTCCCATTATGCTGTTCTCGGCTAGACTGTGGCAGTCTAAGAATTTGAAATGGGACTTTTGCAAGTTGTTGGAAACACGTTTCCATATGCAGTATGTACTGTATGCAAGCTAGCACATTTATATCATTTATCAACCTTCTTCATATCAATATACAACGCAGAAAAAAAAATATCAAACAGCAAAACTATGGCAGTTGATCAACTCTAGATAAACTTTAGATCTTTTCAAAACAAAACAGCCAGGGGTTTAAGACAGCTGTTGGGTAAACTAGTACATCTTAACTAAGCAAAAGTACCCTTGACTTTCGGGGTTCAACTCTCTCCACAGGGGAAAACAAGGGGCCACATATGATTTAAACATCTGCTTAAGCTCACGTCTGGATAGGAAAAAAACAACCCTAAAGAACCACAGACGTGACCCACATCAGCTTCTCCAAACACACAGATCAGCTTTTCTGTATTGCACCTTAGGGGCCACGTTCCTTTGACACACAGCTCTGCTCTCAGACCTTCGGAGGGGCCCAAAGACTAAATGCTGTAGTTCTTCATAACAGCACCAGCACAATAACAATAGTGTGGTGTTGCAGAGATTAGATGTTTTTTATATGTGGCACACGTTAAATTCTGAAGCTCAAGACATGCCAGACAGATTCATAGACTGGACTCACCATCCCTGCCCGTCTGGCGATGACGGTGTGGAACTGGCCATCTGAAACCCTGATGCCTGTTGTGAGTTTGTAAGTTCCGCTCCCCAGATTAAAGGAGAACCTCATTCGGCCGTCGAGGATCTCAAGGGCCAGAAACTCAGCCTTGTCACCAGTCTGGTTGTCATGATTGTACATGAGTAGGGCGTTTTCCTTCAGAGTGGCAAACTTGATGTAGATGTAGTTGTTGTTGGGGTCAAGACTGGGGAACTCCATGTACGAGAGCTCCTCAAATCCATAACTGTTCAGTTCACAGTGCTTTCCAAAAACACCTGCAGAGGAAAAAAAGGTTTACTACACTTCTGTGCTGTCAAAAAAAACCCTTACATCCAGAAATGACATTTGTGTGGCACAACACACACAAAAATGTAAGGTTTATGCTAACTGCTAAATAGTACATACTTTTCTTTGATCTTTGAACACACCTGTCTTATATTTTCCATTACAGTCTAGCACATACTGCAGTCCAGACTTAATAACAGCAGATGTCAAAGCATGAGCTGGGCTTGGGGCTGAGATGACTTACCAAAGGAACAATGACAGTAATAGCCTTCCACCCGGTTTTCACAGGAACCCCCATTAAAACAGGGGTTACACTCACAGTGATTGATGATGGAGTCACAGGCTTTCCCTGAATTCATGAAACAACACCAATGAGAAACAATGAGGTGAGCATGACACAACAGTGGGACTCTTAGAACCCCTGTGTTTTCCCTTTCTGATTTCTAGTGCACTTTATCATTTAAATATAAACAGATTGAAATCTTACACCTTGTAAATGAAGCCAAGTTTCTAGGAAAGGGGCTGTAAAAATCTGTCATGTAGATATTAGCTCATCCACATCATCTGCACTAGTTCTGGGAGATCCATGAAAGTGCTTATCAAAACCAGCACAAATACACTGAAAATTGTGATTAAAAAACAAGATGACTGTACATAAAAAATAATCAACACAAATTTAATTTAAATTCTTCTTTTGCAGTCATGTAGCAATCCAAGACAAACAGCATGAAGAACGAAAGCCCCATTATCACTAGCAAAACAGGAATTCTGAGGTTCAGTTGGAGTGCAGGCACACTACTACAGGTTAACAGGTGTAACTCTCCAACAGCCCCACATTTATCTGAGCCCTTCAATGTGAACACACGGTCATTATTTGTAATGACCAGAACAAAAAAACAATTGTTAAGCCACACCAGCTCAAACGAGGGAGATTTAAACTAATGCAATCACACATGCTTTCTTTCTCATTCATTTATACACACTATTACAATGAATACAGATGAATAAGCATAAGGTTCTTTACAAAATGCTGAAATGAGGCTGCTCTAATTGAACATTTTTAAGATCTCTGCATCTTAAACTAAACTAAAAAAACATGTTAAGCTACTGTTTACTTTGTCTATGAATACAACAGCATTAAAAAACTCTGTGAAGTACAAACAAAATGCACACGTTTTTAACTGCATGTGTAGAGTATAAAGGGTGTAAATGGCTATATTTATTAGGCTAAGTCTGGTCGTCTGCATTAAAGTAAACATGACAAGCTGATCTGCATCACAGTTGATACCTCCCAATCCGTGACCCTAACTGCAAACTATTTTTGGCCATGGCCACTGTATGTTTGAGTTACAACACCTCCTCAATCATTTTACATTTACATTTTGAAGCAAATATTTTTTTAAAACATGAGTTTATGTGGCTTGCCTAACATTTGTTGTTGTATTAAACTTAAAAAATGACAAAACAAAACGTACCTGCAAATCCAGATTTGCACAGGCAGTTAAAGCCCCCGGGGTAATTTTGACATAGTGCCCCATTCTGGCAGGGGTTTGAAAGGCACTCGTTGACATCCCTCTCACAGGCCATCCCAGTGAAACCTTCTGGACAGGAGCAGGAGAACCCACCAACCAGGTTATGGCAAGTTCCTCCGTTGTGGCAGGGTGTCGGCTGGCACTCATCAATGTCTGTTTCACAGAGGGCACCAGCGTATCCTGGCCTGCAGTCACAGGCATACGGCTTTAATGGACGATTGGAGACAAGGATGACTGGAACACTTTCCTCCGTCTTCATGTCTGGTTTCACACCAAGGCGTCTCTTGCAACTGCCCCCGTTCTGACATGGATTTTGAGAGCAGGGATCATGGTCCGTTGATTCAATCTTAATTCCAATCTGTCTGTTTAGAATCTCCTTAATGCTCTGGAAGAAAGTGGCCACACCACTTGGATTGATGTACTGCCCATGACCACGCTTGACTGCAGCCATCAGGAAGGTGCTGTTGTTAAGTTCAAACAGCCCATAGATCTGAACCCCGGTGCCCAAACCAGCTAGTTGTGAATTGGCAATGCGCAAGAAACTGAGGTAATGATTGGTAAGAAAGTCACTGGCGCTTTGTGAGGCGAGCCGTATTAGAATGCTGTTGTCCACTGTGGCATTATTGAACCCAATGAAGAAAACACGCACATGGCTGTTGACAGCATCATGGACCCCATCAGTGCTGTGCACAGTTATATCAAAAGTGCCATCCATTGAGCGACTGCTTGACCTGAGGTCGCAGGTTCCTGTGGGAATGCTAAAGAAAGCAGCTGCTGGGGGAGACAGAGAACAGTGGAATCTGTCCTGAACGTCTGGATCCTGTGGCTTCACCACCCCCAGAAATCCTCCAGGAAACATGTTTCCAAAATAATAAACATAGATCTCTGCAGAGCGAGACTCTGAAGGATTATCATTTTGATCACTTACTTTGACATGGACAGTTCCTGTGGAGGACATCTGAGGAACGCCAGAGTCTTTGATCATCACAGTAAGATAGAAATCACTGATCTGCTCTCTGTCTAACTCCTGACTGGTGGTCAGCTCTCCAGATGGACTGAGAGTGAAGTAGCTGGATGTTGATTCTGTGTTGACGAGGCTGTAAAAGAAGGGGCCTTGATTTGGTGCAAGATCTGGATCAACTGAGCTAAGAGTCACTACAGGCGTTCCTGCCCTCTGGTTCTCCATTACCTCGCCCTTTGTGGTCACCAGGGTTGGTCCATTATCGTTGATGTCCTCCAGGGTCACAATTAAAATAGCACTACCAGTGGCAGCTGGAGAACCTGTGTCCACTGCCAGAAGAGTTAGGTTGTACACAGGAACTGTTTCCCGGTCCAGTTCTGAGGCCACAGAGATCTGTCCAGTCTGAGGGTTTATAGCAAAGGTATTTCTTTCATAGTTAGCTGCAATAGCATAGGTGAATCTGCTCCAGCTGGGGACAGAATCTGAATCCTCAGCACTGACAAACGTCACCAGGCCTCCAAGAGAGAGTCCTTCATTCACCTGAACATCATAGAGCTCTTGGGTGAATACGGGAGGATCATTGGCATCCAGAACAGTAATATTCACAATCACCTCATCAATATCTGCCCCTCGTATGCTCCCTGCATTCTTAGCTAAAACTTTAAGAGAAATCTTTTCCTCTTTTTCACGATCAAGAGCTCCAGAGACATAGATCTGGCCTGTCATTTTATTAATACTGAAACCTTTTTTCCTGCTTCTACCAAAAATCAAGTAATAGACTATGCCATCTTCTCCCAAGTCCCTGTCACTAGCAAACACCTCACCAATGGCCGTGCCTTTAGCAGCAGCCTCTGAGACCTCAAAGTAGTACTGCTTTGACACAAAGCGAGGAACATACTCATTGGCTCCTTTCAGCTGAATGTTAACATAGGCAAAGCTGCATTTTTCTTCATCAGGAACATTTAAAGCTTTAACTGTCAAATGATAAACCTGTTTAGCTTCATAGTCCAGGAAACCCTGAGTGGTGATGATACCTGTGTTGGGATCAATTATGAATAGGTCACTGTCTGACGACTGAATGTTGTATGCCATCCGAGCATTTGGCCCCGAGTCCTTATCTGTTGCATTCATTTTTACTACAGTGGTGCCACTGGGGACGTTCTCCTGCACAACTGGGAAGTATTCAACAGGGTCAAACACAGGAGGGTTATCATTTACATCAATGACATGGATATTAACAGTAACATAGCTTGTCTTAGCAATCCACCCGCCATCTGTTGCCAAAACTCTGAGTTCATGTTTCTGCTTGTCCTCGTAATCTAGTGGTTTTGCTAGGAATAAAACACCTGTTTGACTGTTAATTGAAAACAGGCCATCGTCATTACCTGAGGAAATGTTGTATGTAATTAGGCCATTCATTTGTTTGTCTTTGTCTTTATCTCTTGCTGAAAGGGTGCGGATGGCTGTGCCCACAGTCAGACTTTCAGAAACAGTGACTGTTACTTGGTTTTGTGAAAATTCTGGAGTATGATGATTCTCCTCTGTAACGACTATTCTGACAGTTGTCTTAGCTGAGAGGGGAGGGTTTCCTTTGTCACTTGCTGTTATTTCAAGAACATAAACTTTATTGGTGTCTGCTGTGAGTGAGGACGCTACTGAAACAGATCCAGTTTGTTTATCCAAGTGGAACTTGCTGGAACTGTTCCCTCCAGATACAACATACTCTATTTCAGAGTTCAGCCCAAAATCCCTCTCATCATGGGCTGTAACTTTAAGGAGTTTGGTGCCGACTTTTACACTTTTAGTGACAGGAGTAAAGTAAATGGCAGATTCAAATGTGGGTGGGTTATCATTGCTATCAACAACATTAATGATAACTGTAGTTTCGCTCATGAGTGGCTTAATACCTCGGTCTGAAGCAGTGACAATGAAACTGTGCCGGTTTACATTGACATTACTATGGCCAGTGGAGTTTTGATACCTGAGCTGCTGTTTAATGAAGATCTCACCAGAGGTGGAGTTGATTCGAAAATACTCAGTTTGGGATCTGATAAAGTAAAATATTTTGCCATTGAATCCCTCATCAGGATCTGTTGCAGAGACTTGTAGCACAAGGGAGCCTACCTCCATCAGCTCAGGATAGTCCAGGTAATACGATGGCTTGCTAAATCTAGGAGCATTATCATTCAAATCTGTCACAAATATTGTGACATCTGTGCTAACAGTCCAACCTGAATCGTGTGCAGAGACTTTGGCAATGTAGTGGTCAGTGTCCTCTCTGTTAAGGGGTCTACTGATGGTGATGTCTCCTGTGCTGGGGTGGATGATGAAGGGGAGGTTTGTGTCACTAATGGAGTATCGGCTAACAGCGTTGGCACCTGCATCTTCATCTGTGGTTGTTACTCGAGCAACAGTGAAGCCCACTGGTGCATTTTCAGGCACAGTAGCACTGAAGATTTTGGAGAATCTGGGAGCATTATCATTAACATCCAGCACGTTGATCAAGACTTTGACTGCTGTGCTTTTCGGAGGGCTGCCTCTATCGGTGGCCTTCACTCTCAAAGAATACTGAGGAACCTTCTCTCGATCCAGAGGTCGTGTACTGCGAATTTCACCGGTTGCCCGATTGATGCTGAAGCTGTTTTCACTGTTGCCATTGATAATCACATATTCTAGTTGTCCGTTTGGTCCACTGTCTTGGTCGACTGCAGAGACTATTAGCACATGTTGAGGTGCAAGGTTTTCTAGAATCTCTGCATGGAATGGCTCTCGCTCAAACACTGGATGGTTGTCATTAACGTCCAGCACAATAATCTCTACTTTATCATAGGCTGAATAAGGAGGGAATCCTTGGTCTCGTGCCTCTATCCATAAAACATACTTCTCAATGTTCTCATAGTCCAGTGTCTTTTTAATGGATAATTCCCCTGAAAGTTGATCTATATGAAATGCATTATCCAGGTTTCCACTTGCAATGTAAAATGACATAGGACCTGCCCTGGGTGATGCTCCAGTCACCTTTGTGACAACAGTGTTTATGCGTTGGTTTTCTGGGAAAGTGAAGGTCTTCTCTTTGACTTGAATATGGGGGAAGTTTCCCCCAGTAACAAAACGAACCGTAACAGTGGTGCTGTCCATTTTGGGGATGATGCCACCATCTTTTACATGGACAGTGAATGTGACCTCTGAACTTCCACTAAGTTTCTCATTGGCAGTGATAGCACCTCTGATTGGGTCAATGTTAAACTTTTCAGAATTTCGTCCAGCGAGTGAATAGTGAAGCTGAGCGTTTGAGCCGGAGTCTTCATCCATCACTGTGACAGCAAAGACCAGTGAACCTGGAAAAAAGAACACAAATAGATAAATGTTGACCAGTAAGACAAACTCAACTAACCCATAGAACCCTTACACAGAGTCACAAGAAACACACCGGCTGATGTATAGGCAGGTATGTGGGTGACGTAAGGATGATGGTGAAAACGTGGAGGATTATCATTGACATCAGACACCACCACGGACACTGTGGCAGAGCTGGACAGGGGTGTGGGCTGTCCGCCATCCACAGCCACCACCAGCAGCTGGTAACTCGCCTGTGTCTCACGGTCCAGCAAGGAGCTGGTGATGATCAGGCCTGTGGATGGGTTTATGGAAAATTGACCATCCCCTCCACTGAGACTGTAACTGTAAACCGAAAACAAGATCATGGTACAGACAGACCCCACAAAAGATGCTTTTCCTTTACATATGATGCAGTAACTGTCACATTTCACTTTTTTATTATAAAACAGGAATCTGATTCTAAACTTTTATTGGGTGTGCCATTTTCAAAGCTACCTGTATTTGTCATTACTCATTACATAACTGTGTGTATTTTACATGTGTGCATATTACACTTAAATTTAAAAGCTTACTGCCCATAGTATGAAGTTCACAGTCAGCTGTTGGGACACAACTAGGACAAGTGTGGCAGCAATGCTAGGTTTAAAATAATGTAATAAATCACTGATTCCCACAGGCCCGAAAAGGCTGCCGTTGCATGTTAAATTACTGACCCACCTCCCCCCTCTGATCTCTGTCATTGCTTATTTTCATCCTCAATAGTATGTGTTTAACAGAGTGGAACATGTGGCCCCACCCACTTCATAAGCTTGTGAAGGGTTACTTTATCTACATAATTGATAGGTATATGTGTGTGTGTTACCTGATCACTCCATTGACTCCCACGTCAGCATCTGAGCTGCTGAGCAGCAGAACATCAGTTCCTGTGGGAACGTCTTCAGGAATGGTTGTATGGAAAGACATTGAGCTGAATGATGGAATATTATCATTTACATCACCGACCAGAACTACAACTGTACCAGAACCACTCAGAGAAGGAGATCCTGCAGACACACAGATATTCAGAAAAATATTCAGGTCATAGATCACCAAATAAAGACATGATGTGTTGCATAAATATGAAAGAAATAAATACAAAATACAACCATTTGTATTCAGAGGATTCAGGATGTATTAAACGGGCCACAGGGCTAAATTATGAAAGACTGGAGTATCAATACACTCAGTTCTGCATTCAGGACTGGAGTGGAGACATCAACAAAATACATTTGATACATATTGTTACATAAACATTATCTTGCACATTTTATCCCATCAACGTTTCAAATTTGTAGTTAAAACATGTATCTGTGGTGCATTTTTATTGCTCCAGATTCAAACGAGGTCCACAATTAGATGTCACGTACAATATACAAAGCATGTCAGTTTGATGAATTAACACACATCTATCCCTGAAACATCTCTGCAAAGCATGTTTTCTCTGCAGTCGTCCTTATTGTAAACAGACTTTCAGCCAAGCATGCTTGATTTCTCAATAAGAAACAAGGTAAACGCATGAACCATGTGCTGGATCTAGTGTTTATGTACCTACTGTATGTTAATTCTGGAATATGTGACTGTGTATTTAAGATCACACAGCGTAAAAAAAAACTATTAACGAAGATTGCCCAGACTAACACACAGAACGTACATGAACACTTGATTCACGGTTATTGTGTTTATCTTGTGTCTTATATACATTCAGTTCAATGTCTCGATATGTAAACATACGTTACACACACACACAAATACATATATATCTTCATAGAAAATATTGTTCTTCAGTATATAAATCCTAAACACCAAATGTTAACAATTCACAAATAGATGAATAATTATTAACTATGCTAATCTAGAAATTATAGGTTAGAGCTTACCCAGAATTCATCAGTTATCCTTATTTTGCTCGTAATCCAAACTAACCATTTCTGAGTGCACAAGTTGTGAGTACATTCATAAATTCAGTCCCAACATTAGAGTCTACAGTAGTGATTTGCTCAAAACACTTCTGCATTTGGTGCAAATAACTGTTTTAACTTAAAAATAAAAAGAATACTACCACTAAGAATACTGTACCAGATAAAGTATATGGTACTAAAGTACCAGATACACTCATATACACTCTTCATACCCTAATCGACAAAGAAACCAACCCAAAGAAAAGAAAACTTTTCTCATGCTTTGTTGACATTAAAAAAAGCTTTTGACTCAATCTGGCATGAAGGACTTTTACTTCTGCTGATTCAATGTGGCATTGGAGGAAAAACCTACGACATTATCAAATCAATTTACACTAATTTACACTAACAAATTCACAGTCAAAATTGGCAAAAAACACACAGACTTTCTCCCTCGGAGTCGTGGAGTGAGACAGGGCTGTAGCCTAAGTCCCACACTATTCAACATTTACATTAATGAATCAGCGAGAGCTTTAGAACAGTTGCCAGCCCCCGATCCCACCTTACTAGACACAGAAGTTTAATGTCTTCCATTTGCAGATGATCTGGTGCTGCTGTCACCCACAAAAGAGGGTCTACAGCAACATCTAGACATCCTGCACACTTTCTGTCAAACATGGGCTCTATCAATTAACCTTAAAAAAACTAAAATTATGATATTTCAAAAAAGGCCCAGTCACCAAATTCAACACCACAACTTAAAACTAAACAACATGCCTTTAGAACACACCCAAAACTACACATATTTTGGTATAAACATCACTAACACTGGAAACTTTAACAAGGCTGTGAACGACCTGAGAGACAAGGCACGAAGAGCTTTTTATGCATAAAAGAAAAATATACAAATTGAAATCCCAACTGGAATCTGGCTGAAAATAATCCAATCAATTATAGAACCAATAGCACTGAGTTTACCAGATGGGACAAACACCTAATAGAGACTCTCCAAGCAGAATTCTGTTAAAACATTCTACGCGTACAACGCAAAACCCCACACAATGCCTGCAGAGCAGAATCAGGACTGTATCCACTAATAATTAAAATACAAAAAAGAGCTATTAAATTCCACTCTCACCTCAAAAACAGTGACACACAGACCCTCCATCACAAAGCTTTAAACTATCAAGAGCTGAACCCTGAGAGAAGCCCCATCATGTACAGACTCAGTGATCATAAACTCACTATAGAGACATGCAGACACAGACAGACATGATCATGTACAGACTCAGTGATTATAACCTCACTATAGAGACGGGCAGACACAGACAGACATGATCATGTACAGACTCAGCGATCATAACCTCACTGTAGAGACGGGCAGACGCAGACAGACATGATCATGTACAGACTCAGCGATCATAACCTCACTATAGAGACGG
>JAZGTK010002092.1:0-33981 GCA_036877625.1 Ambastaia sidthimunki
AATAGTGCTGATTTCTTTATTAAACATTTTAACGGAAATGAAAACTGACCCTGTTTCAACAATAGGCTGTGGAGTAAGGCCATCTTCACTGGCTACAAGCGTGGTCTGAGGAACCAGCGTGAGCATACTGCTCTTCTGAAGTTAGAGGGAGTATACAGCCGGACAGAAGTTGATTTCTACCTGGGCAAACGCTGCGCCTACGTCTACAAAGCAAAGAAGTGAGTTGTTACATGTGGCTCTGCTGCTGCATGTCTGGGTATTTTGTGTAAGGAAAGGGTTTGGAAATTGTGGATAGTTGTTTTCTTGCAAGAGTCAGGCATTTGTTTTAATGAATCTAAATCTACCTCTTTCTGGTATTTCTGTGCCGTAGTGATGCTTGTGTGTTTGCCAGAATGAAATCACACTTATCCTAAATTTTCAATGCATGTTTCTGCTGTTGTAATCTAGTTTCAAAGTGATAATCTCTGCCAAAAGATTATAAGTTATCGTCATGAATCTCCTTTACTGTTAAACACCTGTCAATTACCTGACACCATTTTTTCATCCCAGAATTTTCTGATGGTGAATCAATTTTTTTTTCCTACTTGGATCTTATACAAGTAGCATGAGTCTCTGGGTTTCATGTTGTCTTTAAATCAATGATCTGATTGCAGATGTCATGATTTGTGCAGATTTGTTGGTTGTCACTTATGTTTCATAGTGTCTTAAGAAGGTTCTGGCCTGGTTTCACTGACAAGGTTTTGATTAAGCCTAGTTAAGTTAGGACATCTCAGTAGCTTCTATAAAGACATGTATTGAAGGCTGGGACTAGGCTTAAGCCTTGTCTGTGAAACTGGGAATCTTTGTCAGTTTAAATCCATAGTTGCCATTGTTTGTAATGTGATTTCTGTGAATTTGTCTAAAGGAACACTGCCACTCCTGGTGGTAAGCCCAACAAGACACGCGTCATATGGGGTAAAGTCACACGTGCTCACGGAAACAGTGGAATGGTTCGTGCCAAGTTCAAAAGCAATCTTCCCGCAAAGGCTATTGGGCACAGAATCCGTGTGGTAAGAGTCTTTGTCAGTGTCTCTCACTCAGATTTTACCTGTTATACTTGTGCATCAAATCTAGACCATAGACTTTATGTACTGTCCTGCATGGCTGTCTGTAGTTATGTTTGCAATAGCCAAAATTCTGCATGGTGTCCATTAAATGTTTTTGGGATATGTCTGGGTTTTGCTAACTTCATCACAGGACAGTGCACATTTTGACACATTGCAGTTTAATACATGTCAACAGCTTGCAAGATGCAACACATAGTTACACTTTTGTAATGTTGCATGTCAGACTTGTTGCCAGATCTGTACAGAGCCTACAGTGTAGGTTTGATGCAAAAGTATATGTCTCAAAAGATGGTTGTTGCATGAAAGATATTGGTAACCTGTGGCTTTTTAATATTACTGGTAATTTTGATTTTTTTTTGGACATCTGTTTATCATCAAACCATGTCTGTACATCAGTATTCTTTACAGCTTTATTGTAAGAGTCTGTCATTATGCACACAGCTATAATTGATACTCTAGTGAATTTTACCCATAAATTGCATTTCTTGTAAATGCTTTTGAGTTTATGATGATGGGGAAGCAGATTTGCTTAAGCTTTAGAGAATGCTAATGTTATTAGGTTTCTCAAGAAGGGCTTGGTTGGATGGTGGTTAAAATTTGAACTGTTTGTTTTCGTCATAGTTTCCCTTTGATTCAAAGTGTATATTTCAGATGATTAAAAAAACATTGAGAAACTTGGGCTGTATATAACATTCTTGATTAAATTCTAAAAAGAACAAGGTCCAGTTGTTTATACATCTTGCTGCTGTTAATGATTGTTTTCTCTTGTTTTTCAGATGATGTACCCATCTCGTGTGTAACATGCTTTTGTGTACAGACAATAAAAAATTTGATCAAACAATTCTTGTTTTGCACTCATTTCAGTGTTTCTCATTAGAATTATCTGCCATGCGGTCTGTCCAACCACTGTAACTTTATATACTTAAGTTTTGGTTTTAAATTTATTAAACATTGCAGGATATTAAAACATAAGAAAAATTGACATTTGTAATGTCATAATAAAAACAGTGACAGAAGTAAAACAATGAGTTTTACTCAAGTTGCAAATTTGTACTTAAGAACTGACATATTGGACTGTTGACGTTGCATTAATTTTCCTTTTTTTGTTGCAATTTAAATGCTATTTTGTAAAAGTTTCATAACTGTAAGTTGGGGCTGGCACATTACACAAACTGCACGTATTACATTAAAACAAAAAGGGCAGTCCATGACATGAATATTGACGCTGATGTGTAGTTTTATGAAGTGGAACATGTGAATTATGTAAATTGTATAGTTGTATTCCATGATGTTGCAAATTTAGTGAAGATTGCTCGTAATTGTTGAAAAAAGGGCAGTGCTGTGGCATTACAACGTAATTTCAATAGTCAAATTCCGCTATGTGGAGCACGCTTCCCCATCACACTGTAATACTAGCGTCAGACTGCAGAGGATGCACGTCTCCTTCCGTAGCACAATAAACCCCGCCCACTGATAGCACACTGACGTATTACTGCCAACTGAATGCCGGCGATTGTAGTTCCAACACATTGGCACTTAGGTCAATGGGACCGTGCATTAAACTCATTAAACTACATTTCCCAGAACAGGATCCGATTGAGTCCTTCAAATAGCTGGTTTATAACGAAGTTGTTTTGCTCCATCCACTGTTGAATATCCGCAGACTGTCAAGAGGAACGAGCAGGTACCTGCCGCAGTGAATGCTTTTATCTTTTCTCGACATCTACGTTAGAATTTATTGTTTAGTGCGCTTTACATGTTACGCACCTGTCAATCTGACACCCTCCTTTAAACCTAATTTAACCTGCTATTAATTTGAACATCGTTTGAAATGTCCTGGTCAATGTCGTAGTTTACGCTCTTTAAATAAACAAAGCAGTTTGCATGACAATATTGTGCTGCTGTAATGGATGTTGTGTATTATATCCTGATGTAGGTAGGTGACATCTATTGTCTCCGCGCTGTTATAATGATCCGCACAGTATAGACATTTGTGGCATTTAACTAAGCTGTTTATATTATTTACCTTAATGCGACATCTTTAATTATTATTAAAGAATGAAGAATAGTTGGATCTTTTTTTTCAACAAATGTTAATATATGAAAATTTAGGGATTATTTGAGTTGTGCGGTCGTTGTCATAACAATGGACCGCCTATGTACAAATTTAATATATACAAATATAGGCAGACGTACATATTGTACAAATGACACACCCGGGCTGTTTGGTCTGAAAAGGCTTGTATATGTTTTTTTAAATACATGAATTAATAAATAAATAAACACTAAAGTAATAAATAGGCACTAAAAAAGTAATGTTGTAAAATGTAAAAAAATGTTCATTCACACAAACTGCCCGGAAAACCTGTCCGATAATATTAACACAAACTTTCAGGTATAGTTTGCCTTAAATTCTACAAAGCTGCCTGTCTAGGCAACATTATAGCGTTTTGGACATAGATAATCATGTATAAATCTCACACCAACCTGTCAAGATGAGGTGTGAGAAGTAATATAATAAATATAACTACTAATTAATGACCTGTTTATAGGGTGACTTAATGAGTAATAATAATCCTTAACCTCCAGTCCTAGTTAGTTCAGGACTAAAAGCACTCAGGACTATAGGCCTAGCTCATAGCTCATTGTGGTTCCATTGCTTTTTTATTTCTGACTGTATATTTTTATATATATATACTTTTTGTTAAAAAAAGTATCTTTCTCTCGATTGTTCAGATTTGGAGACTTTGACAGATGTTGGTAAAAAAAGATGAAAGGACATGATTTGGGAAAGGACTGTCTGGCATCGGGCTCTGCATACAGGGCCGTACCATCCAGAGAGACTTTACCCGGACCTGAGGAAAACCATTACGAACTGACTAAAGTCCAGGTTAGAAACTCATGTGCATTTCCAGTTTTGTGAAAGGAAATCGATGTTAATGAATTTAGATACCTCTTTGAATTCTCCTTAACAAGACAGACAGACAAGCACAAAAAGAAAACATACAAAAATACAATTATGCACTCAAGAACACCCACATCTTAACTCATAAGTATCTAACAAATACTGGAACAGAATGACTGATGTGAACAGAGCACTGTACTTAAATACTATTTGATTGGTTTCATTTAATATGAAACTGTTATTATGGACTTTTAAATGGTTGTTTTGAGAACCTGTGATTTTTTTGCATGTTGATCCTTTGGTTTATGCAAAACTATAAACTGAATAGGTTAAAACAATAATTGTAGGTCTCAAATGTTGTCCTGCCTTGTCAGTGGCTATTTTAAATGCATTCAGATTTTTTTTGCTCTGCTTGTGTTTGAGGTATAAGGAATTTTTGCCACATGCTGGATGGAGCATTAAAGAACTAAGGCTGTGGTCGTTGTTTGTGTTTGTAAATGTACTGGAACCCTTTGTGTTTTTCCTTATGCATTTTTTCCTCCTATTTTTTTTGTTCCTCGTGCATCTATCATTAGCATGTTAAGAGAAGATCCTGTGTTGCCCACAATTTTCTTTGTCTTTTTCCATCACCCTCTCTCTTTCGCTCTGTCTTGCTCTCTGTATCTCTCAGCCACTCAGCATAACAGTAGTGATGTCGTGTGCGCAAGTAGTGGTTGTGATTGGCTGTTCTTCCTGCACACAGAAGCAGTATCTGTTTACGTAATGTAGACCCGCCTTATTTGGCACCAACAGCCAATAGCGATCACAGGTTCCGGTCATGTGTACAGCAGCCTTTGTAGCTGATAGGCTGGTGACCCCCTCAGTGCTAAGAGGAGCTGTGTGTTTGTGCAACGTGAGCGAGGACATGAGAAGAGTCTCAAGGAGGAGAGAGAGCATCCTGCACGTGCTGCCAAGCAGTGAGAGGCACTTTGACGACAGGCTTCTCTCATTTATCTGATGTAGTTAGACATATACAAATTCTTCAGTCTCTAGTTTTTCAGCATTGTTACCTCGAGGCATTTTAACATCAATGTTATGTATTACATTGCAGTGTACGAAACTACCTTTATTATTATTTTAAATGTATTTTAATTTAGCAAGCTAAATGGGTTTACTGGAACACTAACCAGCTGTGGTTTTGACTGTTTGTATACTGTCTCTAGTTTCTGGATTGTTCAATTCTCAGTTCCTGACTTCTGCATTTTGATCAGTTCCAGATAACGTTTTTTGCCAGCATTTCCCATGTGAGCTTGTGACAGAATTGCTAAAGCTGTCTAATACTAACAAACACCTGTAAACATATTCAGTCTTTTTTGCAGTTAATAGAGTTTACAGATTTTAATAGCTTGATTGCACTGGACTATACCCTCAACATTTCAGTTTCTTCCTAAAGATCAATGGACCTGTTCCTGTGGGCATAATCCACTTTATAGAGCACTCTTAATCAATCTTCTTAACAAAAAAACATAATCTTAATCAATTTCTGCTTCATCTGTGACAGTGAATCATTCTAAAAAGGTGCATATAAAGCAATAAGCCACAAGAGGCAGTGCGTTATTGTGATTTTACCATGGGAAACAGCTGTTCTTGGGCACAACCTTAACTGGATTCTTGATGTTTGTAAAGCGGCTACATTTTGTCTTATGATTAACATTATTCCTCCAATTGTGATGCTTATATTGATGCGGCCTGTCTGGGCAACATCAGCTGAAGGAAACGATGACTCATGCACAGTAAAGACCAGAAGTCAATTTTGGTTTCATGTTGGTTTTCTGGTTAGATCTTGTTTTGTTCCTCGTTAATGGAAATGTATATAGGTTATAGCTTACTTTGACTGATGATATTACTATTAGTGTTTGAAGATGCTCATCCAGATTTTAGATCTGTCTGCATGAGGCATTTAAGCGCATTCTGTTCTTTTTTTTAGTGGCCATAAGACATAAGTTTCTTATGCCTTCCTGGATTCAAAACATTTTAAGAGTTTACACAAGTTTAAGAGTTAACACAAGTCTTAAAATATGTTAAGAGTTTACATGCCTAAGAGTTAACACAAGTCTTGCACGCATACACACCGCACACACACACACACACACACACACACACACACACACACACACACACAGACTGCCTGACTGCTCTCAGCACTTAGCCCAGTTGTCAGCAGAATACTCACAGCACTCATCACCGGGGCAACAGACTTTATAATAGGCTGTTGTCTCAACTGTCTGCAGGCAACACAAACTTTTTGGTGTCTGGCCTGTTATAACATATTTTGTTTCACAGGCTGGCGGAGTGGTTGTTGGCACACGCAAAAGTTTCTGCATGTGGATTTGTTAACATTTGACTGCTACTGTGGTTTAGGGCATGAAAAGTCTTCTAAAGTATTTGCTTGTGATTTGTTAAGCAAGAAAATAAAAACCCATGATTTAAACATGTGGGCTCAGTTTGGAATTACAGGCTTCATCAGTTGTCTGCCTGGGATCTTCTTTCTTCTATGGTTTTCCTTGTAAGCATTATAAGCCATTATGAGTGGCGTGGTCTCAGAAGTGTGCCTGGTTTCTGTCCTCTGTTATTTTCACTGATTATATTTGCCCTTGCCATATGTCTGCTGACAAACATGTTTCACTCCCTGTCAACCTTTTTTGCAATGTCACATTTTTCCTATGAGAAGTGGTATAAGGCAAAACCTGTGGCCTGTGCAGTGCCATGCTCGAAAAACTGGCAGCTAAACACACAATCTGCCGATGTTTTCTCAGGATGCTTTGGAGACGGCAGCGAGAGCTGAGGGTGGCCTCTCATTGGACGGAGACAGCACCGCTCACCAGAAAGAGTTGGAGGACGAAGTTGGGAGAAGTAAATACCACCACAGCGTCTGCGTACTCAAGCCCATACGCTCCACCAGCAAGTACGTACTACAGTTACTGATCGATGTGGCCTTCATTTCAGCAAGCAGAGCTGTGGAAAATCGCTATAGCAACACTGCGGTTGTTTACAGATGTGGTTGAAGGTCAAACTCTCAAATGTCAACGGCCCAGTAAACTCTGGAAGGTCATGCCAATAGAAGTTCCTGTTACGTAAATAAAAGCTTTTATGTCCTCTCTGTTCCTCTGAAGCATTTTCTGAAACTGATTCAAAACCAAGATTTAAAAAGCCAGTTTCCTGTTTATAGGGTGTGGTGGTATGATGGGCTGATAACCAAACATTGTAGATGAAAAGGCTATGGATGATCCACTTGGCCCAGGCTTGCTTCAGAGAAGAACTGTCTATATAATAAGTTGTTTTAAATCAAGGTGTCTACAAAATGATTTAACAATTAGCAAAGATTGTGTAAACAATATTCTGTGGTACATTTGTGAATTGTGACATTTTTGTGTACAGTTCATTCTTAGGAAACAATGTCATTTGTGCCTGAAATGTAATGAAAAATGAACTAATTCAATTATTTATAATTAAATAATATTGTTATTATATCGTAAATAAAATCGTATATATTTTATATAAAATTATATAAATATTGTATAGTGTAAATTAAATGTTCCCCAATGCACCAGAAAAACCTTGCCCATAACCATAGTCTTTATTAACTATTTCACCCACATACAAAATATGTGCAACAGTTATGCAAAAGTGCCAATAATTATCCCTGCTAACTATAAACCTTACATTATTAGGAGTTACATTATTTTAAGCATGTCACAGTAAACTTAAAGTTAAATTCCACAGTAAATTCCAGCATTATTACCTAGTTTTGATGTGCCTTGAAGTAAATTACACATTCTAAATAAAAACAAAAATGAATAATCATAACATTTCTCCCTTAAATCATACAGCAGCTGTTCAACCACGTTACATGACTTATGCAAATGTCCTTGCCAAAAACATGCATATATAAAAAGCGATGAGATTTTTCCCTATAACAGAGTTTGATAAGGCCAATATAAAACTTATAAGACTTTGATGATGTCACTTCCTCAAAAATTGTCAGAAAGATCTAACCATTATTTTTAAAGGGGAAAGTGGGGGACAATGCCTTTTTTCAGAATATTCTTTGTATTTTCAAACAATCTACGTATACCGAAAACATAATATTTTTAGTTTGATCTTCTAATTAAATCAGATCTTTGACTGACAAACTGTCATATATAAGGACAAAGTTAAGTATAGGTGATTTGTGTTGTTAATTATATCAGAAGTTGGGTTGGAAAGGATTCAAATCTACCCTTCTCCAGCGAGGGGGCCCTTTATATATTACATGACTTAGTAAGGCATATGGGTCTCTCAGTGGGTGGCCCTAATGGAATAAAGACAAATTAATTAAATTAATTCATTTCATTTAAAGCTTCCTCTTAATAACTAATACTCGTCTTTTGTGTCTTCCTTGTTTTCACTGCGGCATCACAGACATCAGCATCCAGTGGACAATGCTGGCCTCTTCTCATTTATGACATTCAGTTGGTTGACCTCACTGGCTGTGTTTGCCCATAAGAAGGGTCAGCTGTTTCTAGAGGATATATGGGCTGTGTCGCAGTTTGAGAGCTGTGAGACCAATCGTCGTCGGTCAGTACCGTTACGTTATTGTGGTAGGAGGGGTTGGTTGATTAATGTTACTTATCAAAGCCCTAACTGTAATTGGCAAATGTAGGTCTGTCGCAATTATTTGAAATTTACTGCCTTTGAAATAACTGTAATTATTTTGAATTAGTGATCTCAGTGATATCTCAGGAAGCTAGGTGATAAAATATAAAGAGCACATTTTAGGCAAAGGTTGGCAACTTTGGAAAAGCTAAAATATAACATTTTTATTTGTGCTGTATTTTTTTAGTCATAATGAGTACTGGAACAAATACTTAGTATTGGAACTAATTAGTACTGGAACTAATTCCAATAGTTCCATTGGTGGTTCTATAGTTTATTATAGAACTAAAAAGTGCAAAATAATATGAATTGTGTAAGTGACCCTAAACGTTTGCCCGTTAGTGTAAATAAATGTTTTCCTAAGGTGTACACTGTAAGTAATAGGAACATAATGGACATTTAAAGGGTTAAATGCAGTTATTATGGCATTAATGATGCTGATGCTGATAATTGATGGCGTCTGCAGGCTGGCGGGACTCTGGGATGAAGAGGTCAGGTCACGAGGGGACGGAGCGTCTCTTCGTCGTGTGGTCTGGCTCTTCTGCCGCACACGTCTGCTGCTGTCCATTCTTTGCCTCATGGTTACTCAGCTCGCAGGCTTCAGTGGACCAGTAAGTAACACCATCTCAGCTCTGGCCTGTCATTCTACTCTCCTCTCTTCTGTTCTCTCTATCTCTTTCTCTCTCTATATATATTTCTCTGTCTGTGTATTATTAGCTCCGTAGGCCCACCTATCAAATCTCACCCCCTCATATGTTCAGGTGAGTGTTCAGATGGGGTCTGAAAGGTATTACTATGGTAAACATTGTCACTGGGGCTTCAGATGTAATTTTGTAATTTTTTACCTCTGTGGTTTTCCAGTGTGGCTCCTAAAATGTTTTGATTCATTTAACCCTTAGTGATATTTATAAAGTGCCTTTATGATGACCAGTGCCAATGCCAAATGAGTATTACACTGCTTTGTGCCAAATAGTTATATATGTGCTATAATATAGGAAGAACTTTGGTCCCTGAAAGTCTGATAAATTAGATGTTGTAATGGTCAGTGGGATTTGAGAACAGATGTTTTTGTCTGAAGTTAAGCAAATCTTTTAGTTCAGTCCAAATTTGATCAGTCTTAAACGTTGTGTAATTTTAAGAAATCTGAGATTAGCTTAGTCATCATTTTCAGTTCCAGGACCTGTGATGCAAAACCAAAAACTTTATCACACTGCATGAGAAAAAACTGGTGCAGTATGACTATGCCTTCTAGGTACTGGGTGTGTTATATATGTAGTGTTAACTGCAATTATCCTTAGGCAGATAGTATAGGATACATTCTGATCATGAATAATGCTTGTGCATGATAGATTTGGCGTACAACATACATTTGGGGGCATTTCTATGTAGTGCAATCATAGTCTAGAGAGACGCTCTTTAGATCAGGAGGATAGGTTAACATTTTCTTCAAGGAGAGCTTCTGTCACTGTCTCACCATTGGCGACACAGCAAGGCTCTGACTCCTTCAACCTTTGGAGAAAATCGGGCTTATTAAAACACTTGCACCTAATACTGTTTCAGATTCATCAACTGACTATTTTCTTCTGTTTATATTTAGCATGTAGAACATCTCCTTGAAGAGATACCTGTCCTTGCTCTGATGACTGAGGTCGGGGTGGTGTAAGGAAGGTGGGTGTATTGAGGGGGCGGGGGTCAGATCGGAGTTAAGGGTCAGAGGTCGCTGGGTCCCCATGTGTGCGACATGTGACAGAGGCTATTCTTTAGAATCCACAGGGTGTCCAATTAACCTGCGGGGAGCGCAAACAGCAGGCAGAGCCGGTGAGGAATCCTGGGAGGTAAGGGCATGTTTCTTATGCAGGGCTGGATCAAGAGTTTATGCTGTTTGCTGCCCCTCTCTTTATCTCCCTCTCTCTCTCTTTCTGTTTCCCCTCTCTTATTTGATCACTGTTATTGCTCCATCTTACTCAAATCTTCAAAAATGTGTTTTGAAATGATCTAGAAAATGTCTCAAAGGTTGGGTAATTGGTTGGCAAGGATTGTCAAACCATTCAATGTATGTTTGATGATGAATGTGAGAAATATGCTTCATAATGTGCCAATGGACAATCGATCCGACTACTGCAGATATCTGTCCTATTCAAAACCAGCTCCTGTGCTCAATGGAAAATGGACTTGAGGGGTTTTTGTGTTGCCGGGGTTTCTTATTTTGGACTGAAAACTCTCAAATGTGAGAGATTTATGGGCTTACAGGCAATGTTTGCTCTCAATGTGTTGCTGGATTTTTGATCAATTTCATGGACACCTTTTTGGGCAACCATACGTGCCCAATATCATGTTGTGTAAATGGGTCGTGTCACTCAGGGAGGGATCGCTGCCCCAGTAACCTCAATTAAACATAAATGGGACAGCTTTTAAGTGATGATGACTCACAAATGGACTCTCAAAAGAACTAGATGTGATTTATTTTGTTTTGACAATGTCTGAAATCGCCTTTTTTTATGAAAATGTGCTTTTTGTTTCTTTTTTTTGCTTACAAACATTGACTGATCCACATTTTGTTCTTTGTATATTTTATAATTGCTGAATGTTTCAACTTTCTCAAGGTTAAAGATTCAAGGTTTCCTTAATAAAAATAGTAGCTGTGTCAAACCACATGGGGTTTTTCGTGTTCCCAGTTTATGTCTGCATATCCTTGACTGCGTATGTGCATGATATGAGAACAGTGTGTGTGCGACTGTGCGTGTGTTTTCCTGCCTGTATGAGTTGAAATGTTAAAATATTCTGGTTTTCTGTTTTTTTTTTTCTTTATTTGCTTCCCCTACACTCTGCTACTAATGATTAATTTAATTGATATTAATTTTCAGGTGTTAACACAAAAGTACGTCTCCATGCTGTACCCCAACCTGATGTGACTGTAGGTAAAATGTCTTTGAATCCCCAAACAAGGGACATTATGTCCGTGATTCATATTGCTAGCGAAGTAAAATGTCATTTGCCCGAAAATGGACCAATCAGAACTGTTTGATTTTCTCTCTTGTTCTTTTCCAAAGGTTAGAGAAAAGGGCCACTTAAGGTAAAACTATTAGAACACAGGCTGACATTATGTCCCAGTAGAACCTGCTGCTGCCTCACTGTTTTCAGTGATTAGAAACTGTGCAATAGGATGATGTCACACACATAGATGATGTCACACACAATCTCCTTTTCTGCTGAAGGACATTATAATGTCACATGTTGATGACGATGATGAGAAAGGTCACAGTAGCCCTGAAATCATTGTTGATGTAAGCGCAATGGTGGTGTGGTGTGATGGTATGTGTGTATCCTCAATCACGTCTGCTGTGTCCTGTTGCCCCCTTGCTCGTCCTCCCTCTCCCCAGGCGTTCGTGGTGAAGCGGCTACTGGAGTACACGCAGATGAGCAAACCTGACCTGCCCTACGGCCTGCTGCTGGTTCTGGGCCTCTTGGCCACCGAACTGATTCGTTCCTGGTCCCTTGCCCTCACCTGGGCTCTCAACTACCGCACCGGCACGCGTCTGCGTGGAGCAATCCTCACCATGGCCTTCCACAAGATACTACGCCTGCGCAGTCTGCGAGAGAAGAGCATGGGAGAGGTATGCCGTTGAGGAGTGGGCGGGGTTTAATTAAATACAGAGTGGATTGGAATAAATAACATGTAGGAAAGTTAGGAGCAGATATCCTAGAGTGTTGAGTGTTGAAGAGGTGGAAGAGTGAAGGAATAAAGGAATAAAGGTGATGTCCGCATCTTTGGACCTGTTTATGGTAGTTTCAGAACTGTTTACTTTGCCAGTGTTGTTCATGTTTTCCTCTTGGCCCTCTTTAGTTGATCAATATGTGTTCGAGCGACGGGCAGCGCATGTTTGAGGCTGCTGCTGTCGGTAGCCTGTTGGCTGGAGGCCCCCTGGTGGCCGTGCTGGGAATGGTTTACAACGTATTTGTATTGGGGCCAACTTCTCTGTTAGGCTCGGCTGTGTTCATCCTCTTTTATCCCACTATGGTGAGATTTCATGTTCACATTCTGTTTCTTTGACTGACTTTGCTGGTGGAGATTTCTGGTGGAATATCACAACCGTTGTTTCCATGATGGTAGATGTTCAGCTCCAGGCTGACGGCGTACTTCAGGAGGAAGGGAGTAGCTGTGACCGACCAGCGTGTTCAAAAGATGAATGAGATTTTGAACTACATCAGGTTCATTAAGATGTACGCCTGGGTTAAGGCGTTCTCACAAGCAGTACGGAGTAGGTTCTTACTTTTTTGACTGGTTATTTGCATGCATGCATTTTGTGTACAAACAAATCACTATGTACAATCAAACAGGAATACGAGGTGAGGAGCGCCAGATCTTGGAACGAACAGGATATTTCCAAAGCATAACGGTTGGCGTGGCACCCATCGTCGTGGTGATCGCTAGCGTGGCAACATTCTCCACCCACATGTTGCTCGGTTATGACCTTACTGCTGCACAGGTAGGGTTACATTGCTTAGATTTGCAGTGTAGTCATTGCCACAGTAAAAATTTACTGATGTATTTATTCTTCAATTTTCTTAGGCATTCACAGTCGTGACTGTTTTCAATGCCATGACCTTTGCTCTGAAGGTCACCCCGTTCTCAGTCAAATCTCTGTCTGAGGCATCTGTTGCCATAGATAGGTTCAAGGTGAGCTCTATCTTTCATTTATCTCCTTCTCTTAACCAGTAAGTGGTTTTTACGTAAGTCAGGCCTTTCAGACTCTAGTCTGTATATGTCAGTTGTCCTCAAGCGACAATCCCAGGTGGATTGTTAAGGTTCTTGAGGGTCCAGATGGGTGATCTTAGAGAGTTTGCTGATTAAGATGCAAAGAGAGGAGATTGGTGCCACAGAAAACTCCCTCATGGCACACCATCACCCCACACATAATCATGCAGATGAGTTTATTTGCATGCCAGTGCAGTCTTCTCGGTTTCTGACTTCAGCAGCTGAGGAAGAAGATTCTGTAGATAAGAGCATGGCATGATCATCCACTTCTTTGACTCCTGCATGAAAGCATGAGCATTATGAAAGGGCAAATCTGTGAGGTTTCTGGATGGCACAAAAGCGTATATGGTAAATAGTGAAAGCAAATTTGAGTTCAAATCAGAAAGGGCTTGCTGATTGCTTCAATGCATCACAGAAAAGAAAAAGGTACTCAGAAACTTTTTATACTTGCACAGGATGAGTGTGTCTTGCATCTTGTTTTGGTGTTCAGCTTGACGCCTCACCCCATAGAGTTCAATGTATTGTAGAACATTGACAAAAATAATATGAAAGGGCCTTAAAAAAAGATTAGGTAGGTAGATATGCAAAAAGAATTTTGAAATAATTTAATAGGACGAAGGACAAACTGTTTGTTTTGTTATTCTTCAATTCTAAATCAAATTACTTTTGTGCTTCCTGCAAAATTACATAATTTAGCCTGTTTGCTTTGACTTTTGACATTTTTGGGTTTTCCTCCAATCAGAGTTTGCTAATGATGGCAGAGGTCAAGATGATCCGTGAGCTTCCACGGAATCCCACCGTTGCCATAGAGATGAGCGGTGCTAGTCTGGCTTGGGAGACGGGGGGTCACAGTGCCCAGCCTACGCCCCGTGGGACACCCTATGTAGGCCTGGGAATAAAAGGAGGTCGCAAGAAACGCATTAACCTTGATGACCCAAGACATCACAAGATGTTGGAGGAGGAACAGCATGGCCATCTGTTGAACGATGTGTCTGGAGACATGGCCGCCAGCCTTGATGATCACACCCTACAAGTGCCAACCATTAGCCAACGGCTGCAGAGAACTCTTCACTGCATCGATCTCACTATACAAAAGGTCTTTGCCTTTCTGAACTGATTTCAGTTCAATTGAATTTATTTTTATAGCATGTTTCACAATACCCTTTGTTACAAAGCAGCTTCCTCAAAAACAGAAAAGGAAAAGAAAATAGTGCTTTTAAAATCCCCTAGTGAGCAAGTTAAAGGGAACAGTGACAAACAAAAAAGTACCCAAGATGTTTAAAAGTATGAAGAGAAATATTTAGGAGGAACAATGTAACGAGTTAATGATTTTAAGAAATAATTATTTGCTTTAATCCACAGGGGAAGCTGGTTGGAGTTTGTGGTAGCGTGGGAAGTGGCAAGACATCTCTCATGTCTGCCATTCTCGGCCAGGTGAGTTTTTATTGTCTTCTGAGTGACTTGATTTGAAGTGACCAGATGTAAAGAGCTGTGTTTGTGTAAATATAAGCAGTGGTCGTTTGTCTACAATGATTCCATTAGATAAATGTAAAAATCCTCTAAACTATTTTAATACCTTTTGTGCACATATCCTAGATGACACTTTTAGAGGGAACCGTGGCTGTCGATGGAGATTTCGCGTACGTGGCACAGCAGGCCTGGATTCTTAACGCAACCTTTCGTGACAACATCCTGTTTGGAAAGGAAATGGAAGAAGAGAGGTGAGCATCAAATGAGGGAAAATGTGTGACATTGGAACATGTCAGTTCTTTTATGGTTGAATGAAATGGCTGTGTTAAATCAACATTGTGAATAATGCGTATGAGTCATTGTGAAGGGGACTGAGGGGCTGAGCAAGTAAAAAGAGGCTGCAGGCAGATTTGTGAATGTGGCACTGTGACTCAGCACAAAGATAAAATGAGCACATATAACCTTGACCGTTTCACCCCACAACATTCAATTGCTTCTGTGCCTTTCCTGAGGAAACATGCATTGCAAATCAAATTACTTTTTAGCTTACTTTTTAAGTAAATTACTTTTTCTTGATATTTTTAAGAGTAATAATCCTCTGATATCCTTTATATTTTTTTCTTGTCTCCTGCAGGTATCAGGGTATTTTGAGTGCTTGCTGCTTGAGACTAGACCTGGCTATTCTCCCTAATGCTGACCTGACTGAGGTAACACACTAAACAATCATTAAGAGAGATTTTTAGTATGTAGACGTGACATTCTAGTCATTTCTGTCTAGACACTGTGAGTGACTTTGTAGAGAATTGTGTGCTTTTAATGTTACGGTAACTGATTGGGGAGGCCTTTTTATGTTTGTGCATGAGCCTCGCTGAACACCTTTTGAGATTAAGTAGAACTGTCTAAATGGATCAGGCGCTGACACAGAGTGATGGAGCCTGGCTTTTTCAAATCGTCCTAAAGGTGTTTAGTAAGGGTTCAGGTTTGTGGAGGCCAGTCTGGTGTATAAAAAAATATTAGCTTTGTGCACAGTAGCAGAAAATGCTTGCAACAAAATTTAAAGCACACAATGCTCTAGAATGTCATTTGCAAGAGCCAAATGTTTTTGTAGCCAATATAAGTACTTTGTTAAACCCCTGTAACTAATAGGGTCTCTGTTGAAACTCATAAATGCAAAAGTTTCATCCAGGGAATCAAAGTCATAATTGACTGATGTAGTTTGACTGTCTTTGTTAGATTGGAGAACGTGGTGCCAATCTGAGTGGAGGACAGCGCCAGCGTATCAGCCTGGCCAGAGCTTTATACAGCAACAGGGACATTTACATCCTCGATGACCCTCTAAGTGCTCTGGATGCCCATGTCGGAAACCACATCTTCAACAACGCCATTAAGAAGCAGCTGCGTGGCAAGACCGTCATCTTTGTCACTCACCAGCTTCAGGTATATTCTAGTTCCACTGACCTTGTGACCTCACCTATCTGCTTCATGTGCTTCTTCATCAGTCATTTATTTTACTGTAATGCAGGAGTGTGTGTAAATGCTTTCTCAGCTTCTCTCATCTAAAACCACACAATATTTGCTTGTTCTTGATGTTTTCCTTGCCTAAATAAAGATGATGCTGCATAATGTCTTTTAATTCTAAACTCATGCTTTACTGTTGTACTGTACTACACTACAGTATCTAGTGGACTGTGATGATGTGATCTTCATGCGTGATGGCAGCATCACAGAGCAGGGCAGTCATGAGGACCTGATGAATCTGAACGGAGACTATGCCGCCATGTTCAACAACCTACAGCTTGGAGAAACACCCCTAATTGAGGTTGGTATCTCAGCAGTCAAATAGTTGTTGTATTTATACTTTAGCCCAGAAAAAGATCAGCCCTTTCATTTCTAAACAAAAAGAGTCTCAGAGCAAACCTAAAAAACTGACAGTGGTTTGATTGTCATAGTCCTTAAATTCTTTGTGTCACTTCTTAGGTGCCCAATAAGAACGCTGGGAGTTCCCTGAAGAAGCCACTAGAGAAAAACAAAGCAGGATCTGTTAAAAAGGAAAAATCAGCCAATGAAGATAATGGTAAGAATGAATTAGTTAAAGGAATAGTTCACCCAAAAATGAAACTTAGCCCATACATTACCCACCCTCAAGGCATCCTAGGTGTTTGACTTTCTTCTTTAAGCCAAACAAAATCAGAGTTGTATTAAAAAATAAATAATTTCATAATATAATCTAAATAACATGGCTCCTTCCAGCTTTAAAATGACAGTGAATTGTGCCAGATATACTGAAGCTCCAGAAAGTCATAAGACACATGAGAATCATAGAGATTTGGTGTTATTGAAGAATCATTATCATTTTTGGGTGAACTATTCCTTTAAACGCAACTGTATTTCCTTATGGCTTGCCATATTTGTGTCCTGCTGATTTACCTTACGTTTGCGTCTTCAGGTCAGCTGATGCAGGTGGAAGAGCGAGGGAAAGGCTCAGTGCCCTGGGCCGTGTATAAAATATACATCCAGGCTTTAGGAGGCCTGCCTGTTTTCCTCTTTATCCTGGCACTGTTTGTTCTCAATGTCGGCAGCACTGCCTTCAGCAACTGGTGGCTCAGTTATTGGATCAAACAGGGCAGTGGGGTAAGAGGGTGTGGGCAGCTTTAAAGCCCCTTTATAAAGTTCAGTTAGGAAAAATGTCTGCAAGTGTTTTTTTCGTATTTGCTTCTGTGTGCATAGCAGCAACACTCCTCCTGCAATACATGATCAATTTACCTCAGTAGAGAATCCACCATTACATAAATGATTAATAACTGACATTCATTACAACATACTGTTATTTAATAGAGCTTTTTGAATGTGCATTTCTTTGTGTAATTGTCTTGTGATGTCTTACTCAACAGAACACCACAGTACAGGTGGGGAACAGTTCAGTACTGAGTGAGAGCATGCGAGACAACCCTCTGATGCAACATTATGCTGCTGTCTACACTATGTCTATGGGCATCATGCTTCTTCTCAAACTACTCAGAGGCATCGTGTTTGTCAAGGTGAGATCTGGTTAACCTGATACAATGTCATGAACGGAATTATATTGTAGATACATAGGAAGGGGGTCTGTAACTATAATAAAAGTATATAATAAGTGGTGATTTTTGTGTGTCATGTTTTGTTATTAGGGTACTCTCCGTGCCTCCTCGAAGCTACATGATGAACTTTTCCAGAAAATTCTTCGTAGTCCCATGAAGTTTTTTGACACCACCCCCACGGCTCGCATACTCAATAGATTTAACAAAGACATGGATGAAGGTAAAGTCTGGCTCAGGGTTCATTATTATGAAAATCATTTTGATAACATGATCAAATGTACTTAGATCTCTTTTTTTCTTCTATATTTCTTCTCTCTCCTCTCAGTGGATACACGTCTGCCATTCCAGGCCGAGATGTTCATTCAGAACGTGATTTTGGTGCTCTTTTGCCTAGGCGTGATCAGCAGCGTGTTCCCCTGGTTCCTAGTGGCAGTAGGGCCGCTGGTCCTTCTATTCACTGCACTGCACGTGGTTTCTAGGGTCTTTATTAGGGAACTCAAACGATTAGATAACATCACACAGTCACCTTTACTGTCCCACATTGCCTCCAGCATTCAGGGCCTGACCACAGTGCACGCTTATGGGAAAGAGGAAGAGTTCCTTAACAGGTGAATGCTGGGATATCACATTACATATCACTTCCATGCTTTATTGTGCGTTTACTTTAAATACAATAACTTTGATTCTGTTTGAATGGAGTTCTCTTACTCAAGGCATCCAGTGAACTAGGTTCATAGACTTTGTCTGGGTTTTTTCCCACAGGTATCAGGAGCTGCTGGATCAGAACCAGGCTCCCTTCTATCTGTTCAGCTGCGCCATGCGTTGGCTGGCTGTGCGCCTGGATGTGATCAGTGTGGCTCTTATCAGCATCACAGCCTTAATGATTGTTCTCATGCACGGCCAGATTCCTCCCGCCTACGCGGGTCTGGCCATTTCCTATGCCGTACAGGTGAGGGGAGGTCGTGTGATGTGTTTCTTATGTACAGCTGGATTCGAATTTAAGCATCAGTACTAGAGCATTACCGACAATTAAACACAAACATTTAGTAACAGTCTCAAGAATTCTCAACAAAATTTAAAAATTATATATTTTATGTTTCTACATTAAATTGTATTGCAGTTTGACACTTTAAGGACTAAAGTGTTATTTCCCTTGCATTTTAGAGTAAAGTAGACCAAACATTATAAACTAATTTTAAAGATATTGGTATCAAAAAACAAAATGTAAACCAATACAAATAATGCAAAAATGAACACCACCAAGTGGCATTCTGTGCATGTTTAAAAAACCTTCAGTTTTTTAAACATAACTTCAGTTATGTTTTGTACAAAGCCAATTGTACAAAAACATAACTGAAGTGTGAAACAAACATTAAGAGTGAAGCTAACAATGCTTTTCATTTTTGACTCCTGAGTCATTACCTAGCTACTGTGGTAAACAGGTGCCACTGTAATTCACACTGATGATGCAAACAGTTCAGAGCCGAATAATACAATATGACAAGAGACCTGTGGGAACAGAGAAAAGCAGTTTTTAATTTAGACCAAGCATTCAAGTGTGAAAAAAACAAACAAACACAAATATTTCTTGCCCATAAATTACTGGATGGGGTAACAATGTCAAAAAACATTAGATCAGACAACATGAAAGCATATAAAGAAAACTGATTGTAACTGTTTCATCTCTGACAGCTCACAGGATTATTCCAGTTCACTGTTCGCTTGGCCTCTGAGACTGAAGCTCGGTTTACCTCAGTAGAGAGAATTCACCATTACATCAAGGTACTGGTCCTACTTCAGTATTTGATTGATGTTGCAAGCCTGATGTCTAATTTAATTTGTTACACAGTGAGTACAGAAAGGGTTATTTAAAATACCTCTCTCCATCTTAGTCTCTGTCTCTGGAGGCCCCGGCACGGGTGAAAAACAAGGCTCCCCCATCTGACTGGCCCCAGGAGGGTGAGATAGTGTTTGATGGAACAGAGATGAGGTACAGAGACAACCTCCCACTGGTACTGAAGAAGGTTTCTTGTACCATTCGACCAAAAGAAAAGGTCGGCATTGTGGGGCGAACAGGCTCAGGTCAGTCTCTTTTAAACAATTAAAACCTATTAAAAGTGCAGAAAGATTTCTGAGAAATGCTGTTGATATTTGAAATCGACATCCAAACAGACACACCCCTCCCTTCATTGCTCCGCCCTAAAAATAACAAACACACTATGCAACACAGGCAGTGACTTACAGTTGCCACGCAATGTCTCTTTTGCTGATTGGCTGGTGTGTGTTATGTTGTTTTGGTGATCGGTCTGATCCACTTTGTTTTAGTCCTGTTTACACAGCCTGTGTGTGCAAACACAGTAATTTTTTACACACACACAACACACATTTTGATTGATGAATTCAATTTTCAACAGCGTTTCTCAGAAATCGCTTACCGCACCTTGAACATAGATCTACTAGGTAGGAAAATTAATATACTTCATATACTGTTAAAATTAATATATGAATCAAGCTTTATGAAATTTCATTCTGTAATAAAGAAGTTTAAATAAAGTCCATAAAATCTGTTCCTCAGGGAAGTCTTCTCTAGGAGTGGTTCTGTACCGGTTGGTAGAACCTTGTGGCGGCTCCATTAAGATTGATGGTGTCAACATCTGTGACATTGGCCTTGCAGATTTGCGCAGCAAGCTGTCAATCATTCCACAGGAGCCCGTGCTTTTCAGTGGTACTGTCAGGTAGGCGGGCACATCTGAGTATATTTCCACTGTTTTCCTAAAGGCCTTTCTCATCACAACACACGTGTCATGCAGAACATTTACTTTAATTTAAACAATGCATTAAAATAAGTAAACATTTACTTTAATTCAAACAATGCATTTGAGCCTAAAAAGGAAAAAGTGCTGTGATTACAGGTAATAAATAATACAAATAATACATATTTTTCTTCTGTAGGTAACATTTTTACATTGTTTAACATCTACATAAATACTGAATCCATGTTTTTTCAGTAAAGCTTTGTACTTCAGTGCTTCCTCTTAGTGCTTCACATGAAAGTATTCTTTTCTTGTTCTTATATATGCTTTTTTCATATAGTCAGCCGTTGTGTTTTATGTTGTGTTTTTCCCAAACAGATCCAACCTGGATCCATTTAACCAGTATTCTGAGGAGCAAATTTGGGATGCCCTGGAGAGGACACACATGAAAGAATGTGTAAGCCTAAGAGAACCTATTAGAAGCTAAAGTGATATATCATATATAGCAGTTAAAGGCAAAGTAGTATTATGTTGCAAATTCTGTTTCATACACCCTTTCAATTTGTCTGTCACACCTAAGGGCAGGTGCAACAGCTCCGGTTTTGTTTCAGATTACTCATTTTTCCTTTCCCTTTATCTGCTATCTCTGTCCTTCTCATCTCTGTAATTTAATGTCTTGTGTGTCCTTGTTGTTTTTCAGGTGTCTCAGCTGCCCTTGAAGCTGGAATCTGAGGTGGTGGAGAACGGGGAGAATTTCTCTGTGGGTGAGAGGCAGCTGCTTTGTGTGGCCAGAGTTCTTCTGAGACAGTGCAAGGTGAGCTCTATCAAAGACTGTTGTTCCTTCTACCTGCACTAACAGAATCTCTTTGCTTTGTAAGACTGACTTGATCTTGCCCTATGGGGATTAGAAGGGAACTTGGAACAGACTTTGTCCCATTTAACCAGATCATCCACTTTGTTTCCTCCTGATTTTTAGATCCTGATCCTGGACGAGGCCACGGCAGCTATGGACACAGAAACAGATTGCCTAATTCAGGAGACAATTCGTAATGCATTCCAGGATTGCACTACTTTGACCATTGCGCATAGACTGCACACAGTACTCAGCTGTGACCGTATTATGGTGCTTAATCAGGGCCAGGTACTGTGTCTTATGTGTCTTCCTGTGTCGTAATGGCTTGTGTTGAGGGAGTATGACATGGATTACTGAATGGTTTGGGCTTATCTGTAGTATTATAAATTGGTTTATTAGTTTAAATTAGTTCATTATTGAAAGACGTGCACAATGTTCCATGATTCCTTTAAATATATTTGATGATGGAAGCTCCCTCTCTGTGGCTCCTCTGTTTTTCTGACTTCTGGCCTTTTTTTGACCTAGGTGGCGGAATTCGACGAGCCACCCAAGCTTCTGGCCAATGAAAACTCTCGCTTTGGCGCAATGCTGGCAGCAGTGGAGAACAAAATCTCTGTGAGAGGCTAAAGAATGTCAGAGCCAAGGTTCAGCTCCTGAGGACTGAAGCAAACATTCTCCATTAATATTCCAGTCATTGCTGCTTCAATGTTGCTCCCTCCTTCAGACCTGTAGGGACCTGGGGAGGGAGATTATTGTATTTCCATGAAACTCATGGGCTGTCAATAAGGGCATGCCTGTTAAGATGTACTATTTGTGAGCTTAAATGGTTAGGTCAAGAAACACTGATATTGTAATGCTATTGGAGGGGGAATGCTATCGTAATGGAGGGGGGAAACAGTTTTCATGTAGTTCCATCCATGCAAACTGGTATGTTTTAGAGTATATATCTCTGTTTATATGAGTTTATATATATTTACAAGGTTGTTGCAGGGTCGTTTTGTATTGATTCTGCTAGGTATGTACAGAATGTAACATATGTATACATTCAGATGTATCATCTTTCATTACTGTTTAATATTTTTGACAACTTGACTGTCTTTAGTACATGTGTAACTGTTGTCTTGTGACTTGAACCCTGAACTTTGGCACAGGTGATGTTGTATAAGCACTGAATAGGTGGAACTTTTTAAAACAGACAGTGCTGCTTTTTTTACTGATCCTTGTTCAGCACACAAAGGCTTTGGGCTTATATAGCTAAGAGGCCTTGTATATTTATAGTCTATTTTCACTGTTAACATTTTGCCTGTACCTTTTGTTTTTTTTCTTTTATGCTGTCTTTTTTTATGAATGCATTTCTCATTTTGACGTTGTTGCATTTTGCATCCACAGAGGAGTTAACCTGCTTCTTATGCTGGTAGAAGGTCTCTGACACATCAAGCAGAATCTTAATGGGCCGGATTTGCTTGTTTATGTGTGTGTTACATTGTCTATCACAGCTTTGGTACAAAGAGATCATGCGAAATGGAACTCTTGCATCAGGTTATGATGGTCCTTTGCGATCTGGATGAAGGGAAATCTGATTTTGAACATGTCCCTCATCAGACCCTGTGTGTTTGTCATTTCTGTTATTTTCTATAGCCTTAGCATGGTTTCTTAATTGCCTTGTGAAAAGGGTGGTATAACAGGAGAGAGCACACTTTCCGCAGTCTCAATAAATTTATTTTAGGTTTACCCTTTCTGTGTCTGTGTTTCGGCAATGAGAAGGGATTAACTGTAATGAAATGTGATATCAGACTGTTACCTAAACTATCGATGGCCATTTTAGTTACTGTAATAGGACAGTGACTGAAGTGTTTTCCATAGATTCACTCTCTTTCTAGATCTACTGTCTTACTTGAGACATCCTGGTGTTCTGCTGTTTCCTAAAATAATCTTGAATTCGTTTTTATTTCAGCTCACTTTATGTGGCACAATTGTGGCATTAAAAGAAATGAAAATATTATAATTTTGATGGATAAAAATATTAGTAAAGGGTGGTAAATGTGAGTCATGTGAGTTTTAAAATATTACATATTATTTTTGTTGCTGAGAAATATAAACTGGTTTAATGACTGAATTAAATTCCATAAGTAAATGAAAGGTAAGAACTAGGCTTACAGTCTACATGCATCTCACAAAAATAGGTTAAAGAAAATCAACACAGTGTTTCTTCTCCACAAATATCCACAATAAAACAGGAAGGACAGTGGCCAGAATGACAAAAGAAACCAACACTCAGGGATTACATCAGCACTTGTAAATGGAACTGGGTTGATTAGGAAGCCAACACAGTATCATGTGTTTGTACAGGATACCTTCTCCCTTTACAGTCATCTGTGCTTATCAGTTGCTGTAATAGTGGTGTAGTTTACAGTTAATATTATTCTGTCACCATAATTTCTGTTATATTCCTTGCATATTAGTCAAAACATATTAACATGCATGGTATGGGATTCAATGGTCCTTATTTGTAGAAAAAACGTCCATGGTACTTATTTTTGTTTTTTGTAACTTGAAAGTCACTGTTTCCCCAAAATCCTATTTTAAGTGACGTGAGGGTATGACACACTTCTATATGGATGACCTTTCAGTGTCGGTCTTGTTATAGGATTCATTGGTAGTAGTTTACCAATCATCCGTTCTGGGGTCAGAACCTACAATATATAGATGGGATGTTAATTATTCTAGTAATTTAATTAATCTAGGGCTTTGCCACTGTTTTGAATGTATGACGCATGTTGTTGTTGAGTTGTTGTGGTCTCTGTTGTTGTTTTCAAGCAATTAGTTCATTGGTGGACAGTGTTATTAAGGTTTACAATGAGGTGTTGGACGAGCTCAGCAGCGCCCCCCTGCAGCTTTAAAACTTTGCCGTCTCGAAGTGATTTCCTCCCCTGTTTTTACTTCCTGTTTTCTAAGGGAGTCCCTTAACTCAAATCGTTTTTGCTCATCAGGTTTGCACTATCTTTTCTTCACCCGATAATTTTGACCCCTCTCTCTGTCTGCCTTCCGAACGGACCGTGAGTCGTACCGACGGGGACGTCCATATATATGCCGCTTTAGATGGAGGTCGGAAGGCTGAACTCAGTCGTGTCTACGGCTCTGATGGATTTTACGTAGACTTTTGTTTTTGTTGTTATTTTTATACCTGTTTTTACTGCCGTCTTGTCGTTTTATTGTCATTTTTGCATTCGTTTTCCTGCCTGGCCGACTGTCCAACCCTAAACGCTCGTTTAACTAAAGTAACAATGTAACAAACTCGGTCGCTTGTTCATTTATTGTCCGCCGAGACCGATCGCGCAGACCGCTGCGTGCTTTCGCCGTTTTTAAAGTTTGCCGACGTCGTTACCGGATCGTGTGTTTATTCGCCAAACTTTACAATGGCCGAGCTGCAGCGGCCGACGCTGTGTTGCTGTCGGAAAGTGCTGACGGTGCCCGGTAAGTCCTGCGAGAGCGGCCGGAGTCTGGCACACTGTCGCCTGGTGGACATCGCGTCTGCGTCCAACTTCCACAGCTTTAAACTCCGACATTTCCATCTGGATCTCCACCTTAACTTCGCCGTTAAAAGGATGACGGGATGGCAGGTTCTGGAGCTTACGCCCGTTCAGCCCGGTGCTCAGTCTCTCATTCTGGACACGCATCCTTCGTTATTAATTCATTCCGTGGACTGTAAGGTTCCCGGCGCGTCCGGTACTCCTGATGTGTTTATCTCACTCACCTACCGAGTGGAACCGTTTACCGATTACGGATCCTCCCTAAACATCAGCCTCCCGGCCGCCGTGATCCGGCCCCACCGGGCTTTCCGTGTCACTATACGCTACACTACAACAGACGGCCCTGCGGTAAGGTCAACACGGTGACAGCTTGCGATTTATGGTTTATATACGCTAATAATAACTGTGTTGCACAGGACTATTGTATCCAGAGTTGTGATTGCGGTGAAAAATCGATATGCACCAAATATAGCCCATCTGTAGAGCTGATAATACCCTCCGTTAGTTTCTGCCTGTTTATCTTCAGGGCTTTGCATGGCCAGGTTAAAGGGTCCTTTAAGAATTGGGATTGTAACGTGCTTGTGTCATCAGCCAATTTGGACACATGCAGGAATAGAGATGAAAGACTGTATGAAGTCTGAGCTATACTGATAAGACTGACCTCAGTGTAGTGACATGTCGCCTCGAGCAGATAACTGGAGATATCCAGGTCATGATTATAACTTTAGGCATGTTAACCATGTTTAGTACAGAGAAGTGTATTGATAGCTGTATCTCTATGTTGGTTACCAAAACAAGCTTATTTGTTGTTATATTATTGTATGTTTTGTAACCTCAGAATTGCTTGTTCATTACAGAGAAGGGTTTTATTTTGAACGTATAATGCTGTGTTTTTCTTCAGATTTAATCACACTGTCAATACCTTACTGTGTAATTTTGCTGACATAACATAAGCTGCTTACCTATATATGGGTATTTGTTCTTTGTTCCTGCAACACCGCAGCTTCATTAATATTTTATCTTCAAGTGCATTTACAATGACTTGGCATTGTAACAGAATAAATAAATGGAACAGCCACAGAGCTATGAACCATACACCATTCTTGAAGTACCAGTGACTTTAAGCAAAAACGAGCTGTTATTTTAAGTTGTCTTCATGCATTTGCAAGTTTAAATCTTTTGTGTGTCACAAAGAAAATCTTCTGACTCACCTCATTATTTTCTGCTCCCTCTGTCAGATCTGGTGGCTGGATGCAGAGTTGACATGTGGACAGACTCGTCCGTTGGTCTTCACGCAGGGTCACTCTGTCTGCAATCGGTCTTTTTTTCCCTGCTTTGACACTCCGGCGGTTAAAAGCACCTACTCTGCCACTGTCAGAGTAAGTCTTTTATTTGGCTTTGCTTTATATGTGACATCCTTTTGCATGTGTGTGTGAATGTCTGTGTTCGCAATCTGTGTCCTCACAGGTACCAGAGGGTGTCACAGTGTTGATGAGTGCCTCAAGAAGTGCATACTCTAAACAGGACAGGGTTTTTCAGTTCTCCATGGAATACCCTGTACCAGCCTACCTAGTAGCCCTGGTGGCAGGAGACCTACAGCATGCAGACATTGGACCCAGGTTAGTTTAAGTAGAGATGGTGTATATATCCCTACTACCAAAGACAGCATAACACCAGACCAGAAAATCCATATTAGTTGCCTAGCTTTACCAGCTAAAACCTGCTGCTTTACTAAGTAGCAAGAGCAACCAGTTAACACATCCACATGATTTTCCTTAAACAGCATGCTTAAGCTGCTCCACCAGTTAGATCAGCACTAAATTCTCAGTATAACCAGCTTGAAAGTTCATTCGGCATTCTTCATTTTTGACATTTAAGTTTTGCCTATTCTGGAAATTTTCCCACAAATAGCCCTACTCTGTAAATAAACCTACTCTGTAAATGTGAGCCGGAATGCTGGAAGATTTGCATCAGACCCTACTAGAGATCAATGCCAAAATGTGTGGACCAAGGCAGAGCCCTTACTGTGGAGGGCGTGTGTTGTAAGGATGACAGAGTATCACGGTGCAAATGATCAAACTCCAGCAATACGAAATGTTCCTGAATCTGTGTAAAAGTGGCTCTTGTCTAGTTTCATGGGCCAGCCTCTTTGTTCTGTGCTTTTAGGAGTCGTGTGTGGGCAGAGCCATGCATTTTGACATGTGCGGTCAGCAAGCTGGGTGGCAGTGTTGAGCGCTGGCTCAATGTGGCAGAAGGGCTCTTTGGACCTTATGTATGGGGAAGGTCAGTTCCATCTTTAATATGCATTTTAATAATTGATTATATCTGCCAAATTAACCTTTCTTAACCGATCAGTTAAATGAACACTTAATTGATGTGTCTTTCTCCGCAGGTATGACATGGTATTCCTTCCTCCTTCCTTCCCAATTGTTGCCATGGAAAACCCCTGTCTTACATTCATTATTTCCTCCATACTGGAGAGTCAGGAATTTCTGCTTATAGATGTCATTCATGAGATAGCACACGGCTGGTTTGGCAATTCCGTCACCAATGCCACCTGGGAGGAGATGTGGCTCAGTGAGGGACTGGCCACTTATGCTCAGCGACGCATTACCACAGAGGCCTATGGTATTTATATCCTCACATCTTGCATTCTATACATAAAAACCGTGCTTACGTATACATTCCATGCACACATCTTCATACTTGCGTAAAACCATTCCAGTTGTTATGATGGTTATTAACCTGGCCTTTATTCTGGCCATGTAAAGCCCTGAAGATAAACAGGCAGAAACTAACAGAGGGTATTATTAGCTCTACAAATGGGCTATATTTGGTGCATATTGATTTTTCACCCCAATCACAATTCTGGATACAATATGCAACACAGTTGTTATTAGCGTGTATAAATGTTATGATGGAAATGTTGTGCCCTAGCAAACCATCGGTATGCAGTGGTTCATATAAATCCATATCCAAAAACAGTGTCCTTACGTTTCTCTCTCCCCTTTTCTGATGCAGGAGAAGCCTTTACTTGTCTTGAGACAGTGTTCCGTCTAGATGCTCTTCACAGACAGATGCGTCTTCTTGGAGACAACAACCCTGTCAGTAAGCTGCAGGCCAAATTTGAGCCAGGTACAACCTTTTTCACAATGTTAACCTGCTTTTGTATGTGTCTGGTAAAGCCTCTTAGTTTTGGCACATGGTGCTTTTTCCACACACCTGAAATAGCTTCAAACATTCCTCATTACTCAGATTTCAGAAAACCAGAAGTGGGAAAAATCCTCACTTTAGCCTGTCTAGAAAATGTTCCCAAGTACTTATAATGCATATGTGAAGTTTAAAACCATTGAATCATGGGATTAGTGTGTCATACTGTCTGCTTACCTTCTCTTTCTCCACAGGTGTAAACCCTAGCAGTCTAATGAATCTGTTCACATATGAGAAAGGCTTCTGCTTTGTTTCTTACCTTTCACAGCTGTGTGGTGACATCAAGAGATTCGACAATTTCCTTAGGGTGAGAAACATTAAGCATAGTCTACACGTTCACAACACATACATAGACATTCTTGTCCATAATATACGTAAGAGCACTCTTGTCTACATTTTGCTGAATTCGTTCACCCTGCACTGTTATAGGCCTACGTGGAGAAGTTCAGGTTCAGCAGTGTTGTTGCTCAGGATCTACTGGACTTCTTTCTCGGCTTTTTCCCAGACCTGAAGGAGAGCTGTGTTGCTCAACGAGAGGGTGAGTTACACAGACTTTCCATCACCCACTCCCTCACTGAGACACTTACACCTACACATCTTGCTGTGCTCCATTTGTCCTTAGTTAAGTTGAATTGTCCTGGTGAGCCAGTCATAACACACAGTGAGGGGTCAAAGCAACATTAGCAGTATGAGAGATGGAGGCTAAATAAACAGAAATGTGAAACTTTTTTCTTGTTCTTCTTACCTACCCTCCTGCTCAGGATTAGAATTTGAGCGATGGCTGAATGGCTGTGGTCCTCCATTATGTGAACCCAATCTCTCGGCTGGTAGGGCTCTAACAGGCCCTGTCCAGCACCTGTGTGACCTCTGGGGTACAGATGTCCCTGACGCCGAGGCGATTTCAACATTTGACCTCTCTTCATGGAGCACTTTTCAGACTGTTCTCTTTCTGGACCGACTTCTAGACCGGTCACCTTTGTCTCAAGGTATTAAGAGTCCAGCCCATTTTTTTAATGTTTCACACTTCTTTATTTGTAATGTGAACTATGACTGGCCTTTCAGAGGTGATGAGTCTTTTGTCAAGCTGCTACTCTGCCTTGTTGGATGACATGAACGCTGAAGTCCAGATTCGATGGCTGCAGATTGTAGTGCGTAACAGCTTTTATCCAGATCTTCCACGGGTTCGCAGCTTCTTGCATAAACACGTGAGTTGAATAAAGTATTGTGAAAGAACTGACATTTAGGCTGTAACTGACAGTATATTCATATTGACTATTTGAGATTTTGTAGGGCAGGTCAGTCTTTATTGCCTGACAGCATTGAGAGTGCACAAACACTGAGGTTTTTCAATAGATAGGGATAGTCTGATTTATAAAAATGTGCTTCAGTTATTTAAGTGCTTCTATAATGCTCTTTCACTCTTTTGAGCCTCCACGCATTATAAACCGAATTTTCTTTAATTTTTCAATTGAAACAATGTTGTTTCAGAAAAGATGTTTAATTTCTACATTTTAGTGTTTCTAAAAGACTCCCAGCTAGTCTTTAACTATTAACTTCTTCTGACATCATGTCTCTTTTCAGTTTTAAAGGGATATTAAATCACAACCGGTTTGGCTGGTTTCCCCTTTTGCTATATCAAAAACATGCTATTGATTACCGTTTTCTAAAGTGTAGACAAGTGTACAGAGCCATGCATGGCTACAGTATAACTGCAGGGATATTTGAGCCAGTCATACTAGGCAAATATGTCAATGAATAAAGTACAGTGAGTGTAGACTCGAGTTACATAACATAACTTTATATTCTCTTATGTTACCCACATATAGGTAAGCAGCTCTTATAAGTCATTGTAAAATAGCCAGTATATAAAGCCAGGTTATAGCTTATATTTTAACAAAGTTTATTAACAGTTTCCTTAATTGTTTGGTAGACTGCAATAACACACTGCCTCATATGATCTTTGGCTTTTATTTATTACATGTACTGGTTTGCTGTTTCAAATGAAGAGTGGGGCACTTTAATGCTGTTTTTTTTGCCATAGAAAGGTTTTATGTAGTCTCTTTTAGAACTGTCAAGTCTTTATCTGTTATGCTGTTACTCTCTGCTTTCCAGACCTCGCGAATGTACACGGTGCCCCTTTACGAGGATCTGTGTGGAGGAGTGATGAAGTGTTTCGCTGTAGAGGTGTTTTATCAAACTCAGGGCCGTCTGCACCCAAATCTACGTAGGACTCTTCAGCAGATGATGTTCCAAAGCAGTGCTCTTAACACCAGCACAGCCCCATCTTTACTGTCATCTCCACCCTCTGTCCCTTCATCACCCACAGACCCACCTGCCAACGGGACCATGGCCCTGAGAGATGTCAACGTGTCGGCTTGAGTTCAAAACAGTACGTGACACTTCTGTGGAGAAGCAGGAGGAATCAGTTGATATCAGTGAAGCATAAATTGCACAGGACTTGAACTTGGCTGAGACTGGAACACACAGCAATGCATTATGGGTGGCCGGCACTTGCACATGCTCTCCAACACTGGGATGTCTGCTTAAAAATGCAAACAGTGATTTTTATAAGCTAAATATGAAGCTGCTCAGGGCTGTGGAACAAAGTGGAGGACCCATGTCATCTTGTTTGGGATGGTTATTACACCGTTACCCAAGTGTTGTGCACACATGGCTGCCATCTGTTAGTCATTATCTTTGTGTGAGTGTGTGAATGTATGTCTTTGTTTATTTGTGTGGGTGTTTTGCATATGTTCCTCTGGACAATGCACATCAGGTAATTTAAGTTTGCATGCATTGCAGTTGCTTGCCCCTCAGTTCAACTGTGGAATCATGTTGAGGACATCATGCACGTTCATTAAAGCAGGTGTGTTCTGTGGAGGACCAATCCTTTGTGAATCCTCTTCCTGGACAGTATTTGAGAACTAAAACTTCTTTGATGCATATGCCTGCTTGTTTGGCAAATCCTATGATTGCCTGAAGAAGACCATACAGACATTCTCTTTTCTTATTGTTTGATTTCTGGTAACTGGAGTCTTTCTCAAGTCTCTCTTTCCTGGTGCTATCTACTCAGCATTGAGTCTCAGGTATGTCAAGACAGGAGAGGTGAAGTCATGTTAGTGCCTTTTAAAGCTTTCAACACTGCTGCCCAAATTAACAGCCTGTGTTTGTTATGTGAGCCATATGAGTGACATTGGTGAACATTGCCCTAGAAAATTTACAACATGTTAGTTATTCTAGGAATTGAGAGATTGTGGTGATATGATTATTTTTTGTAAAGACAATGTGTTTCTCTCAGTCCTTCTAATTTTTGTTTATAGTTAAAATTCCCTTAAATTAGCAATGAAAAATGCATCTGGAGTTGGGTGGATGGGTCTGTGATTGGTGTAAGTGGCCTTAATCACAAACACACTGCTTAGATTTTACAGGTAACAAATGACATCAGTGTGCAGTTTATATGTCAAGTCTGAGGTTTTCACTGTGGATTTCACATTTTAACATTTCACATTAATTCTCTTAAGAGATCATATGACTGACACTCATCACCAAGTGAAATAATTTTGTTAACCAATAGCTTTTGGCAGGTCTGCATGCAGTACAGCCAACAATAAAAGAAAGTTAGGTTTTCACCCTGTTTCAACAATGCCTATTTTACTGAATGTTTCGCTGATCCTGTGTGTGCTAAGACTGTGTTTCAGCAATGTCATGTATAAAAAAAAATGGGAGTACTTTTTGAGGCCTTTTTACTTGCATGTGTTGGTATAATATAGATGCCAACATGGTATATGTTGGTATATAATCAAGATTAATCGTATAACACATCACTTACATTAATGCCGTCAATTAGACCACGTAAAATCTGCAAATTTATAACGAAATAATCTTTTTTGACCCCCCTCCAGAGGTCCTTTTTGATCTGGGAATCTCCGTGCTACACAACAACAATGTAGGAACTATTTTGTCTTCTAGGTGGCAGTATTGGCGCACTAATCATAAAACACACCTAGACACCCCTGGTAGCTCTAAAGAAACGATCTTGTGCAAGTGTTTTATATTTACAAATGTACGGCCCTAAAACATCTAAAAATGTCGATAATAACTAAAATTAACAACGCAGTGCGTTTGCAAGTAATTTAAACGAGATTTGAGTGTTTGATACGACTTCAATGCCGCTTGCTTAATGTTTCGCTCCGAACCAGACAGCGATCTAATAACAGCAAAAGTATAATAAAAGTAAATAATTAAAATAAACACTTAAGACACTAGAATATGTTTATAGCTTGTCCTGTAGAGGGAGTGCAGCGTAATCGATAGGAGGGGCTATTTCACATCGGCCGACAGCTGTTTCCAAAGGACTGAGGAGGTAAGAGCAACAGTATTCATAGGGAGCCCAGTGAGTGAGGACCGACCTGTGCGATCCCTTTATACTCAAAAGACAACGCGAGGACCTTCTATTACACATTTATAATTAAACAATTTGTTACATACGACCGGCGAGTTACTGGCTTTTTTCCGTTGCATGAAGAGAGAGACGCAGTGCATGTAAGGAGAACGTGCGCTCAAGCGAGCTCCGCGGTGGAGGCGGGAAGCGCGCGCCGCTGTGGCGCTGATGCGCACGGCCTGTCCGTCAGCAACGGCCCGCCATGGCGGAGACCAAGATCATCTATCACCTCGACGAGCAGGAGACTCCCTATCTCATCAAACTACCCGTACCCGCCGACAGCGTCACTCTCGCCGACTTCAAAAATGCCCTCAATAAACCCAACTACAAATTTTTCTTCAAATCCATGGACGATGATTTTGGGTAAGACAAAATATTCGTGTAAGAATACAAAACAACCCTTTGTATTAGTAACCTGCGTTGTTCGTTCTCTCAGACGTGTCACTTTTATAACCACTGTTGTTTTGTTAATTTCTTTATAACTAAACCCCTTCTCGCTATTTCTCTCAAACAGACGCTGACAAAATCGGCTTTACTGTCTGTATAAGCTAATATTGATTTTGGTCGCTTTATACAGCGTATGAATAAACTGGTAATAAATCTTAGTGTCCAGCAGCACATATACGCTTCTATTGTGCAATCAGTGGTGCTTATACACAGATCGGAGGTCAGTGTGAATGAAAGTCTGAGATATTTTGTTTAAAGGTCATGTAAGAGACGTGTTTTGGTGACAGATCAGGTGTATTACATTATACGACAATAATAGCAAAGAAATGACATAACTACAAGTACATTATTGCTCTGTACTTGTAATTATGTAATTACACTGTGGCAGGATCATTGCAGTGTGATGTGTAATTAAAGAAGCACCTGCTGGGTGGAGTAACTTGTTTGATATGAATGAATCTTTCAGGGTTCATGTGGCCATGGAAAACCTGGAAATACTATAGACCTCCAATACCCATAATTTCATCCCTGTATATCTGGAATAACTCAAGACATGTGACCTATTGTTATTGGCATGATGCTGTTTTGATGCTACTTCATTTTAAAAAGCAGTATGCAGAGTTTTGAAATGGAGGTGTTTAAAAGTCCTTTTGATTTGGTCACCGCCCCAGTTCTGCAGCATACATTGTATCATATTCCTTCAGTGTTTATGAGAGGTAAAGTGCACTTTAGTGTTGTGGTGCACCGCCCAAAACAAGC
>JAZGTK010002093.1:8863-22408 GCA_036877625.1 Ambastaia sidthimunki
TGTGTGTGTGTGTGTGTGTCAGCTTAGTGTGTTTATGGCAGAAGTCATCTCCAATCTCCTTAACTCCCCTGATAAAACAATAAGAGAGGATGTCATTTAATTTCAACTCATATTTCAATTGCAGTGTGCTTGGCTGGACTAAAATGGGAATGGGAAATGCAATGGGAAAATAAGCACAAATAAGGTAAAAAAAAAAAAAAAAAAAAAAGGAAAGGAAACAAGTAACATTACAAATTCAAATAAAAATGTCAGTGGTGCAAAATTACATTAATTCATTTGGCAGATGCTTTTATCCAAAGCGACTTACAGTGAATTCAAGGTCTACATTTTTATCAGTACTTGTGTTCCCTGGGAATCAAACCCACAATCTTTGTGTTGCTAACATAATGCTCTACCAGTTGAGCTACAGGAACACATATGAAATTAAATTAAAATGAAATTAATTAGCCTAAAATCAAGGAAAACTGAGATGCAAATAAATGAATCAAGTAGTACTGACTTCCACAAGTGAGGAGATTAAAATAAAGATGAAGGGCATAACTACATGTGTTCTGTAATGTTAGACATGAATAGCTCAGCTGACACCAAACTGTTGTGGGTAAACAGGTGCCTGCATTTATACTTCATTCAACTGTAAAGACAGTTAGTCAGCATGTACAGTTGTCAACTACTTATGAACTAAAGCAAACTTAAACGTAACTCTGATAATACAGTTCTGGCAGAAACCCACAGAGATGACTAGTAGCGTGTGACTAAGCAGAGAGAGTTAACTAGCTGTGCAATGACTGAAGTGACTTTAGCAACTGAGCTAAGCAGACTCTGAGAAAAGTTAACATGTGAATGTATAATATAGCGCAGTACACATACAGTCCGTCTCTTATCATGTAATGAGAAACATACCTGTCTGCTTTTATGTGTAATTATTAACCGTGTTAACCGTTAACTCCATATCCACACTCGCTGTGAACTCCAGACGCCTATTACTATAGCAACCAGCCGACCGCCTCTGAACTGCGCCTGCGCGCTGAACTCCTGACGCATGTTACTATAGCAACCAACCGACAGCCGCTTCTTTGCGCGTGCGCCGTAAAATGCTGACGACAACTGCGCGTGCGAGGAATTCTGGCTGAAACCCCGCTCCTCTTCATTTTATTTATTATTAAATCTTTCCAAATAAGAAACAGTCAGTAACATATTATCATTATTAAATACATTAACAATAAGATCAATCAGCATATCGTAAACACAAGAAAAAAAAACGGAACAAATAAAATATGAAAATAATAGCAAAAACATAAAAAGCAGATTATAGACACAGATTTAATTGCATTTCAGGGGGATTAAAACATATATGTTGCCAGTAATTTTAAGAGTTTTAAGGCACTTTTTAGTTGTTTTAAGGATTGAAATACAATTTTACAATTATTTATAAACGCCTATTTATAAATTACAATTATAATTATTACCAGAAGAAGGAAGATATTCTTTGGTAATAATCAGAGCCTTGTTATTACATTTATCATGTAAGAAATTATACTTACTATTAAACAAATCAACAGGCAGGTATTTCAGACAAATATTGTCTTATGCTTGTACAGCATGTTCCAATATACTAACACCTGCATATAAAAGTCAAATAACTTGCAGTTTTAGTGGGTCAAAATAGCATTTCAACAGAAAATAAATTTCTCCAACCCTTTAGAATGGATGAAAAGAAAAACTAAGCCATCTAAGACTTTTTCATCTTTTACAAATGTTTGTAACCATTTTGACTTATCTCCATTCATTGCCTTCTTCTGTAAATTTTACCATATCACCTTTTTGAATCAAATGTTGCTTAAAATTCCAAATAAAATTATAATGAATTTGGTTTATTTCCTTAAAGCATTTTATTGGTACCGCTAATGAATATGCTGGGTAAATTAATTTTGATATCTGGTCCATCTTTGTTAATAAAATTCTTCCAAAAAAGAAAACATCTTTGTAACAAACTATTCAATTTTTTTAAATTTTTGCACAGCTTGAATAATATTTTCTTCCCTGTCCCTAAATTTTTTTGTAATATTTATTCCCCAAGTATGTAATCTCATTTTCAAATTAAAGTACAACTCTGAAGCGTCTGGAAAAAAAAGATACAGCTTTTAGGGCATTACGTATTTGGTCCCTGTTTGAGTCCTTAGAAATAAGGTTGTATCATCCACTAGTTGTGTTTACCAAGGATCTACCCAAAACATTTAATGGTTTTATGCTGTCATTATTTTTAATATACAGTTTAATATACAGTAACTTAACTGCAAGTTGTCATGGACACACCTCCCGCACCAGACATCACATCTCTGCCCACCTGTTCCCTCTCACCCGCCTACTGATTCTCCAAACCTGCACTTAATCAAGGGCTCTATATAAGCACCACTCTGGCACTTTAGTTTATATCTGTGACACATGTAAGAAAAGAAGCAGACTAACTGAGTCTATACGACATATTTCCCTATTACCAGTGGCGGCTGGTGCTAAAAATTTTTTGGGGGGGCGCAAACAACTGAGAAAAAATAAATAAAACTGTTAAGCCCCAAGATAATTCTAGTAGTTTAACGCAGTGTGGTTTTGTTTAGATGATGTGTTTATAAATCATGTGGAACTACTGTCCATAATTGAATCCTGTTCAACCAAAGTGTCATTTTTTTAAGTGTACAGACCCTGAGTGTATGAAAGGTAATCTCAAAACTGTTGATGTAATCATTTTAATGTCTCCCATCTTTACACATTTTATAACTTGGACATTTTCTGTCAATAATCTATACTATTATTGTTTTGTTCAGCCTGCTGCAAGACTTATTATAAGACTCTGGAGGTAGTATTCTTTGTCTCAGCCTGAAAAGCCTAGCTAAGAGACATTAAGGCAGTGGCTAAAAACAGACAGAAAGAAATGCAGGAAAGGTGAGAGAGGTGTTAAGTTTGTACAGAGTTAAATCAGATAAGCATTTCTGAAAAGGCCATCAGTAGAATCATCTTAATAAAGGGGCAAAACTTAACATGGCTTTGTGTTTTGAAATCTGATGCTTGCATTAAGCTTTAGTGCAGAGCTTGAATCTGAATGTGTGTGGAGAGAGTCCTGAGGGGTTCAGATACGTGATGAAGTTTGTTAAATTCCAGAGATCAACAAAGTTAAATAAAGTCCAAAGTTTGTCTCAAAGGGATTGAGCCAGCAGTGGGGGAATGGCAGAAGATGAGCGGAGCAGAGCTCATACTGTGATGATGCTCATTTTTTATTTCACACAGGTCATGTCCAGTAAGGCCGACTGACCAATAGCTGAAGCAGAAGCTGAAGCAGTCTCTTTGTCTCACTCAACACCTTATTTGCATGTTTATGGCCACATGGTATTATGCCTGTTATTGTTACATAATATACATCATCAGACGGAAAATTAGAAGACGAATTGTTAGATAGTAAATATGACAGGGTTTGAAATACATTCAATTGTAATTCACTCAAATGCGTTACATTTAAGCTTTTATCCATGTGTCATGTCATGATTATGAAGGTGTCATGTCAGTCTTATGCACACCCCTTCAGGTAAAGTGTTACTGGAAACTCTGCATGAGCATGTTGTTTTGACATTGTGATCTGAGAATGTCAGTTGGTCATCAAAGACTACACCAAGGTTTCTGGCTGTTCTGGTTGGTGTTAGAGTTGTGGAACCAAGCTGGACTGTGAAATTGTGTAAGGCAGTAGGGTGACCTGGAAAGACAAGAAGTTTAGTCTTGGCTAAGTTGAGTTGTAGGTGGTGTTTTGTCATCCAAACTGAGATGTCTTTCAGACAGGCTGATATGCCGTTACTGTGAGATCATCAGAGTGGAAGGAGAAGAAGATCTGGGTGTCACTAGCATAGCAGTGATATTGTAGGACATAAGTCAAACTTACATATCATTGTAAATAAGTACATATCACATTACAGTTAAGATACAAATATGTATATATATGTGTGTGTGTGTGTGTGTTCTTTGCTCACTTTATAATTATAATGTTATAAATTACTTTTAGTGTACTTTTATTCATCCTTTTATTAGGTGTATTTTATTTTATTTCTTTCTTAATTCCTTAATACATTTAGTTCACTTTTTATATTGTTTGATTTGCATATTTATCCATTTAAATTCTTGCATTTAATATATTCTGTAACTTAGTATTTGTTTAATATTGCTTTGTGGAGTGTTTTTTAATTTGAAATGTTATATTTTAGACTTAACTTCATTATCTGTTTTTAGGGTGTATATGGTGCCTATATGGTTGCGGTTTATATGCATAGCTGGCCAGTCGCCAATTAAGTCACTAAACTATGACGGTTTGGGCTTAATTATAAGTGTGACCAATTAAATAGTCTCTGAAGGAAAGTGACCGAGTAGTGCCCCAATAGCTGTCAGGGTTTTGGAAGTGGTTTTAAAAAACAACCAATCCACGTTGAGTTGAAAGACCAATGTGGAGTGCAAAGGTGTGAAATGGAAGTGACCCTTTAGGTGTGAAAATGTCTCCTGACAGAATCTCCTGACAGAGGGGATTTATTACCATGGCAATAAATGGCTGTACCATGTTAGAATGTCTCAGCAACATACACCCCAATTGGTATTATTACAGTATGCAGACTGGAATTTGCTGTATACGGTCAGCAGTACTTGGGGATACTTCCAGTAATCAGTGGTGTATACAGGAATTTACTTGTCCGGATACACTTTTTTTCATGCAGTGTCAGATTAGAGACCTGTGAACAGCAAAAGTCAGAGAAATATTTTGTTTGAATGTTGCACAAATATTTTGCAATTTGCAGATGAGTGTGAAGCAGTAGGGATGAAGGTCAACTCCAAATCTGAGGCCACTGGCAATTCATCAAACAACTGTAATAACTGGCAATTCATCAAACAACTGTAATAACTGGCAATTCATCAAACAACTGTAATAACTGGCAATTCATCGAACAACTGTAATAACTGGCAATTCATCGAACAACTGTAATAACTGGCACACATCATCCAAAAAGCATTTGAGCTTGTCTGTGTTTACATTTAATCTTTTAATGATCAGTTTGCTAATCAATGTTGTCAGCATGTCATTTCCTGAAGTGACTCTAATGCTGATTGGCTGAAGCACCTGTGACTGACCGTGAGCAGCAGCTTGTGTCAAGTGCTGAAAATAACTGAACGTAACTGCTGCTGCAGTTCAGTGAGTTCACCTCGTTTTTTAAAGTCTTGTGTTCAATATGTTGTTGGTAAAGTGATGCTGTTGTAAAGAAGAAACAATATGGGGCATTAACTAAGAGGAAGCAGACCACACCTCAACCAATCATATAACTTCAATCAGGCCATGCCTTACAGTACTGTTTGTCTCATTCTCTCACACCCACCATTCTCTCTCCTCCTACTGCCCATCCAGGTTGCATTGGGGACCTAAATCTAACCAGCATGATATTCTCACCCTCTCTTCAACCTGGCTAACATTAGATATCACAAAATAACATTTAGGAATCACTCATTTAATAATTGTTTGCAGTTTTCACAATCATACAACAAACTAAGTCACAGAAATACAGGGTATGAAATTGTTGCATAAAATGTATCACATCTAGTGATAAGTCCATGTAATGCACAAGGAGGTATAAAATCATACATATATAGTAGGTAACTATAATAAATTGGCAAGATGTAAACAGTTCATACATATGTGCATACATGACGCCTGCGTCAGAAAAAAAATAATAATGGAACTGAAGGCAGCAAATTGTGAATAAACATAATAAAGAGAGTCTGTGTAGATCCTCCAGTTAACATGATCAGTCGTGACATGCGTGTCCACCGCTCGTGGTTTTACCACGATGTGTGTTTTCATGAACTGAACGAACTAAAACAAAGAAATAAGGCACTTTATGACCACACATGAAAAAACATCTTCAAAGGAAAGATAATCTTACAAAAGTTTTGTAACTGCCAACACGTCGCACAATCACATGAGCGTGTCTCAAATCTCCCCCCTCAAGGGACAGGGGACGGCACTCTCTCTTCCCTAAAATGTCCAAGTGTTTGAGCTAGCTGTGAGGAGCTGTAAACAGAGTGAAGGAAATGTGTGGATGCTGCTCATTTGGCTTCCAGCTGCTCCAGGAGCGGGTTGCTCTCTTTCTCGGGGGTCTTGATGCTGTCCGTTCTGACGATGCAGGTGGGCCGATGGCGATTGAGCATGAGGATGAGTTGCTGCCGCTCATGTTTTAGTTCTTCGATCTGTGCTTTGAGCTCTGAGTTCATCATCTCCAGACGCTCCGATTCCTTCAAGGGAAGAGTTGAGATCAACACATCTGTGATGTATGCTAACTCAGCACTGTTCCCTACATAGTGCACTGTTTCTTAACCACATCATTGTGCACAGTGCAGAAAATGATAGCAAATAAATAGACTCTTCAACTTTTTAATGAAGGACAAAACATTTCCTGTATCTTTTCATGTCAAGGTATTTGAGCAGCACTGACAGATGACTGGAGTGACCGGTGAGAGCACTCACCCTCTGCAGATACTCTGTTCTCTCTTTCTTTTTGTTTCGACATCTCGCAGCTGCCACTTTGTTTTTCTCTCGTCGTCTTTTTCTGCGTTCTTCCTCTTCATCTTTCTACATGAAGGGAAACATCAGTGATTGATGTTTGTATATTATCAGTAAGTATTACAGTTTATGCCAGTAAAGTAATTCATGTATCAAGGCCATTTTGTTCATCAGATAAATTCATTAATGAAAAGTTTTCAGGCATGGCCAGTGTGTCAGGTCTGAATAATTAACACATATTTTGGTGAACATTGTTGGAGGTACAAATACAGTGCACAGATGTGTTTAAACTAGCAGATAGGGGTATGAAGGCCCTTACATACTGTTAATTATACCCTGACACCCCCACAAATAGCATGACTTGTCTTTGCTTTAGTCTAGTCTTTAGTCTAGACTAAACTTTTTCCAATTTGTGATTTTGACCATGTTTTATTGACCAGTTACTCTCTGACCACTAGATGGAGTCGCTGCAGTTTAGTAAAAATTCAAACAGACGTTCCCTCACCACCAGCTATTTGCTTTAAGCGACATCATTTCCCCTTCACTCAATAAACTACAGTCCCCCCATCTATTCTAGATCTATCAATCTATCATAAATTAATCACAGTTGGGATGTCAATGTAATTCCCCTCCTCATGTGACAACCCACAAATCTTCATGCTGGAAAGAGGCTCACCTCAGCTTTAATGGGCAGTGTCCGTTTGCCCAGTTTTCCTAGTAGATGTAAAGGGGACAGCATGGCCCCAAGGTTGCAGAGGTCAGCATATTTCAGCTGATCGGTTAGTGTGGTGGCAGAGATGCCTGCTAGCAGTCCGAGACTGGGCAGTGAGCCTGCGGTCACCGAGGGGTCAGGAATCTGTCCGGGCATCATGTCACAAACGCCTGTGACCACAGCTGAGGAACACAGAACCAGTCCCATTAAACATATCTTCATTTAAAACATTAAAACACTTTCATGCATGCCACAGACACCTTACTGAAGTAATGATGCAAACAATAAGTCTAAATCTGACAGCATTCAACTATTCAAGACACTATTTAAACAACTGTCTGAACACTGTTGTACTTGTGAGTAGATCAGAAAGGACAGGAAAATTAATCTAACACAGTCATAAGAAAAATAATAAAGTCATTACTTTATTTGATAGGAAATTCACTGTAAATACACTATGAACATTTTACACATCACCCAACACTAGACACCGGATACACTGAAACATTTAGGATCACTCATCCATTTAAAAAAAAGACAACAAAAGGTTTTATTGACTGAAAATAAAAGGCAGAAATTTAAAACTTAATGTGTTTAAATGATGTTTTCAGTCAGTGATTCGACTCAAGAAGGTCAGACTGAGTGATAGACTTCTAACCTCTTACTGATGTCCTCATGTGAAATGTGTGGTACACCAACCACGTCCCTGACTAGCACTTCCATCTTTGTCATTGTTCATGTTTTTAACTTTCTGTCTGACACTGTCTAACAAGTGTTATGGAATGACTGCCACTAAAAATATTGAAATGAAATCATCCAGGTAGACTAATTAGCATCTCTCACTAATTACTAGTTGGTGGTTTGATAACTAGTCAGTTAGTCAACTCATCCCTAATCAGTGCAGTGAGATGTTAACTTCTGCTGCTGTTACGTCCCCCGTGAACTGTTCTTTTAGTTTCTCCCATGTTTTTGCCCTTATTTGTATTTCCTGTGCCCGTTTAGTTAATTCCCTTCACCTGTCCTTATGTAATTAGTTCCCTATTTAAGTTTGTCTTAGTCTAGCGTTCTTTGTCCGGTCTCGTTTAAGTTGGGTGTTCCATTTTCCTTGTCTGCTTCCTGGATTGCCTGTATCGTTTGGCTATCTTTATTAAAAGAAGTTATTATTCTTAATTAATTATTCAGCTGCAGGTGTAAGAGCAGATAGTCACATGTACAGTGAAGGTCAGAACACAGCAGCTTTAACTGTTGCGCAGGACGTTTAATTCCATCATCTAATCCAGTAAAATCACAAAATAATGTTAACAGACATGTTCTGCTCTTCATATACATTTACTGATATACAGCTCAATTCTGGCTTATTATAACAAGAACTTATACATCACATTAAAATTCCCAAACCCTTTGTATTTAAAGCAAAAATGTGATCATTAGATCAACAGGTTGCAGATTCAGTGGCAGATGTAGCAATGAAATGATCGATTACATTTAAACGTGTTCAACTGAGAAATTCAATGGTTGTACTCAAATGTTTTTTTCAAAGACAGTGATAGATCATATTAGATCATTTAACCTAATTATTATTTGTGATCTAAGCCTTTAACACTTTGACTTTTTAATGTCACAACGGGCCATAACACAGATGATGTGGTCATACAAATGTATGTGTTTGATGTGTTTTTTAAAATGTTTTTCCAGTCTTACACAACACACTGATGAGTTCTGATGACTTCATTCAATTAGAAATCATCAATGACATCACTGCTCTTTAATGTGAAGGGCCTGTGAAGCGAAAATTGGTTTGTTTTCAATGTTAATGTTGTATATCATGTTATATATTGTTTTGAACATGTCTTTTGCCTCTATTGGACGGTCCTTTCTGTTCACTCATGCAGACTGAACTTTTTTTGACTGGTGGGTAATCAAGCTCACTGAAAGAGGAAGATTATCACAGAGACATGAGTGCACTCCACTTACAAGACCATCCAGAACTCCTTATGGACCGCCCCACCCTAGTGTCATTGGCACACATCACGTCACATTTCATTCAGAACCCGTAAGATCCAGTTCATTCATTATGATTCAGGGCCAAAGTCTGAGGCTTTCTTCAGACAGTCTGCAAAAATGTGATTTTATTGCATTTCCACTAGGACTCCATTTAAGTTTTGTTCACACTGCACACAAATATGTTTTTCCTAAAATCTTTAATGTGTTTGACAAACCTGTCACAGAAACACCTGAAATTCAGGAGACACATTCCAAAACATCGCAATCGGATTTAAACCACATATATATGTTACATATATATATATATATATATATATGCCATAAATCCCTTGAGTTTAATTATGTCATTTGCACACGCGTGATGTATCTCTGTACTAACTGATGAATAAATGTGTAAATGTTCTAAAGCCTCTGACACTTTATACTGTCTCATACAGTCAAATGTTTTACACTCTCTACTGTTACAGGGGAAAGTGTCATTGCATTGTGCCATCGTGTTACGGTACATAATAACATAAAGAAACTGACGGATATACACTGACACTGACAACACTGAACAAATCAAATCATTCCTTGCGAAGTGTCAGTTCTGAAGTTTGGATTTTTAAAAAGGTATTATAAATCTGAGTCAGGGTTTCCAGTGAACGAGGGGCTACACGCAGCTCTGATGAGATGACAGACAGTCAGCGTAAAGTAACTCCACATATTTCAATGTGATCAAACACACAGGCTGGATATTCAACAGACCTTCAGAAAACATTAAGTCACATCTACTCAATCTGCACACGCTCTATCAAATGGAAAGATTATTTCCACAGTAAAAGACAACATCTTTAAAAACTTCAGCACACTTCTAAACAAAACTTCATACAAACTGAGCAAGACAAGCATATAGTGAGGGATTGACATGAAGGGTTGGGAAAATAAGCAGAATACAACAATGCTGTCTTTGTTTAGTTGCTGAGTGTGGCGCTCTATAGAGCGGAGTGTAACTCAGAGACTGTGCTAACTCTCTCCTCTGAGCACTTTACATGAATATACTGCTCCACTCTCACTGTGATGCTGGAACTGATCTAGTGATTCATTACTGTGGACTGTAAGTATCTTAAGAGCAACAGAAACATGACGTCACATGCCACAGATGAGACTGATTATGCTGTTTGTCTAAATACAATATGAACAACAATCAAAACCCTGTAAAAATCAAGGCTGCATTAAATCCATTATCCCTCTGTCACTTTCACACACAAACAAGCTAAACAACTGAACTTCAACGTCATGCACTGCATTTGATCAGTGTTCTAGAGATATCAGAATATGAAATTCAGGTTAAACTAAAGAAACTCCCCAGACATAAAAGTGGTTCCCAGACTTTTAAACCATTACACACATTTCCAGTATGTAAAAGCATTTAAAAGCATTTAAAGGGGCTGTGCTGAGGGGTTTTCACAAACACCTTGTGTTTTACTGTGTGTAGTTTGTTGAATCCAAAGATTCCATCTCACACTGCAAACATTAAGTTGCATAAGAACTAATGCAGATGAACAATGCCAAGCAAGAACTTTCATCTGCTCAGAAATGGGTTTCAGTTCCACTCACACAGAAGTGGATATTAAAGTCTGGACATTAAAGTCAGAGCTGTTATAACCATTTATGCTGTGAGATGACACTGACCTTCAGCTTCAAACAGGTTCAGTGTGACACATCAACAGTAATCACACACACACTGGTGTTTAACTCAACTACACCTTTACCATCACATAAACACAGTCTGCAGACCTCTGTCACATTTTTATTGCTGACTTTAGGGAGTAATCTTGAAAAACTCTTTGGAATTATTCAGTAATATAAAAATGTGTTGCACTGAGCTGAGAACAACACATTAGTAGCTGAAAGCATTGTCAAATAAGCCAAAATATTTAATAAACAAACACTGTGTTCAGAAGCCAAATTATCACTTCTGATTGTATTATTTTCATCTGTAAGCTGTTTTGGATAAAAATCTGCTAAATGAATAAATGTACAATTATTCAAACTTATATTGTAGTATTACAGTCAGAACTGAAGGGTGGTCCTTAATTACAACACTGAGAAAAGATTCAAGTGTTTGTGGAACATTAGTTAAGCACATCAGTTAACACTAACAATGAACAGCACTTCTACAGCATTTATTCATCTTAGTATATGATCATTTTAACCCACACACATTTACAATCAAACATTGTACCTGTTGACATTAATGCACAATGAACTACCATGAATGAACAATGAAGAATTGGACTTGAATTAACTAACCGTTTCTAGACCACTAATTAAAGTAAACAAATTTGCCAAGCTGAGCAAACACTAGGACAATCTGAAAACAATATCTACATTTGGAAAGTTACAGTAATCATATAAACTGACAATAAAAGTATGTATTAAATTACGCGTCCTCGACCACCCTCAGTTTGAATCTAGAATCACGTGTCACTATAATCGTAAGACTTCACCTTGTTTACGTTTCAAAGACTAGCAGCGTTGTGGATTACCAGTGACAATGAACAACATGTTAAATAATAAAAATTAATACAAATATGAATTTGGGAGTCATATGCACCACGCCCTGCAGAGTGTCTGATCTCAAAGCGGAATGCCTCTTATGTAACTCTTAAGTTCAGCTTAAAGTATCGCAGAGCTGTTCCGTCCTATCATCATCATCATCATCAACATCATCATCATCATCATCGAATATTAATCAGTGAACATCCAACAGAGAAGTGAAGATGCTGGAGTGAAATGCGTTCAGGTCTGCACACACAGAGCTCATTAAGTTTCTGTACAATACAAACAATACAATACAGTGAGTGTGCTGTCAAATGTTACGCTGTGTCTCAAATATCTTTGTTATTTGCGCTGTAACATTTTGTGCTTGCGCACGGCGAGGCTGCGTCTCAGATCGTAGCGAGCGCCCTTCCTAGGCAGCGTCTTTGCGCATCACGGAGGCGCTGCAGCAGTTCTGAGCATCAGAGTAAGCCGCTCGCCCGATGCGCAAAAACGGCGTACAGCGAGGCTGTTCCCTGGGTTTGAGACACACGCTCGGAGAAATGCAGCGTTTGAACTCGAAGTTGGTGAAAGTTGGGCTCTTACCTAACTTTGGTCCCGAGGCGAGCGACTGGAGTCCCTTTCTGACGTCAGCCGAAGGTCGCGAGTAGATCTTGAAGAGCGGGAAGCGTTGCATCAGCTCGCGTCTCGAGCGCGGATCCCGGATCGAGGAATGCGGAAGTCAGACGTCAGCAGGAGGATGAGAAATGAGCTGCACGCGCACGGAGAAGCGGAGAAGTGAGGAGCGCGGTCGCTCCACCCCTTAGAAACCAGCAAACAAACAGTGCGTTGAGCGTCAGTTCTGTGCACTGAAAGTTTCTGTGGGCCGCTGCTGGTGTCATGCTGAAGGAATCAAGTGTTTGCATGTTACTCCAAGCTACTTCAGAAACCACCCTGAAACATGTATAAAAACATGGTACCAGCACCACTGTAGGATCATGCAACAGTTTCACATGCCCATGTACCATCTCAGCCCATGACTTTACTAGTTCATTGTTATTCATGGTGTTCCTGTAGCTCAACTGGTGGAGCATTATTGCGTTAGCAGCGCAAAGGTTGTGGGTTCGATCCCAGGGAACACAAGTACTGATAAAAATGTAGACCTTGAATTCACTGTAAGTCGCTTTGGATAAAAGCGGCTGCCAAATGAATTAATGTAAGAGTGAGACTCAGTTTTGCTTCGCTTGCGTTCCCTAAAGCATTAAGATATGTTGCTGTATTAGATTTAAAGGTAAAACGTGTTCATCTAAACAGACAAAATTCACTTTCAGAAGATATGTGCATTTCAGATTGACATTATTTCTCTTCTGGCAATAAGGATTCAAAATCTGGATGACGGAGCAATTCACAGCTATATAATCTTTATAAGACTGTCGGTGTGAGCATGTGGGCTTAATCCAAGCTAAACACAGTTGCAAGCAAACAGGTGGTTTTCATTCAGTAAATCTGCCTGATTACAGAAAATGAGTTGAAGTTGAATAAACATTACATTATAAACATTATACACAAGGAACTAACATTAATGAACAGTAAACAATTAAATTTGTATTAACAAACATGAACAACGATTAACAAATATAGAGAATATATTGGTCATTCTTAGTTCATATTAGCTAAAGCATGAACTAATGAAAGTGACATGTATTTGTTAGTTATGGTTACCCATAAC